>LOEQ01001361.1:371420-382585 GCA_001685075.1 Bramus lutescens
TAATCAGAGATTCAATGGCTTTGTTAATAATACAGAACAGAATGCTCACACAAAAGCTGGATTGTAGGAAAACTAGCTCAACTGGTCTCCTTGGTTAACAACCTTGCTTTCAGCTACAACAGGTCCCTAAGGATCAAGCTTCTTATCAACAGACTGATAGCTTTTGTTCGAGAATGGGTCAATACTGTTTGACTGATGGTACTGAGGTTCCAGTATCACCTCTGAGCCCCTGGACAGACAGGACTCATAACTGAGCCCTGTCATCAGTACTTGTGAAAGGAGAAAAATGTAGAGTCCGGAGCTGCTTCGTACTCATCTGCCAAAATGGGCTCTGTAGATCAGCAGGAAGGTAGACCTGAGTCTCAGTTTGCCCTAGGGCAGTGCTAGCCCTTAGACTCCCTCCTGTTCCCATTTCACCCTTCCACCTTTTCCTCGCCTTTGCAGGAGACCATATTAACAGATAGATACAAACTTGTTCTGTTTTGAATAATTTAGCTTCTTTATTAGCTTCAATTCAAAATCATTACAGAGTGTGGGAGTTCTAGTCTTGTGAAAGCTGCTAACTTATTAGAGACTCTTGGGAAGTACAAGATAGTCATCCTTACAGTACTGATATAATTAATTACTGGGATAAACCTTATTTAGGTCCCTGTATATGTTTTCAAAGTTAAACTTGAAACAAGTAATGAGAATCAAAGTTGGTCTAATCAGACATACCTAGAGAGCCCTCATAACTTCAGAAATCTGCAGAATATGGCATTTAAAATGATTAAAAGCATATTATATTAGACAGAGACTCCAAGATCCTAGAAGTAACCCAAGGTCTCCAAAGAAGATAATGGGACACCATGATGTCTCAACCTGGATTACAAAGATCCTAACCACTGGGCAAGATGCCACAGTGAAACACCTGCTGCCAGGAGCTGATCCAGACTGTGGGCAAACAGCAAGACATTGGAGAATTGATTGCATCACTTTTGCCTAGATAAAATAAGGTCAGTCTTTTCCATGTCCCTCTTCCACAGGAACAAAAATTCACTTTATGGGTTTGGCTAAGACTATAAGACTGTAAGTTCTGGATACTTCTGCCTCCAATACTATGGAGACCAAGGTATGACTAACTGTATATGGACTCTGGTCCCTGTCATTTTTAATAGATTCAGAAACTACTTGGTCTGTCTCAAATATACTTTATTTATCCTTCTGGAATCTCTAATAGTATTGATGACTAGGGTAGTTATAATGTCATTTTAGCAACAAAAGATATTCAGATCCTTCCATAAATCTATACCCAGCTTGTTAACTCATTCTGAAGCTACTAGGTCTCTTAAAAATGTTTTATGTCTGAGGATACACAAGTTCATAAGCTTTGAGAGTCTAAAAGAAATGACTTAAGATGTAAATACAGGTTAAGATATGGAAAATGTTTCTGATTTCTTCCACCCCCTCTACTGTATGGTTCTAATAAGCTGATAGAGCAATGACTACTTACTGATTGGGTCACAAGCTCAAGATTTTAGATTTATTCTAGTTGCCAGTTAAATATTAACTAAAAGGTGTTTCTCATCGGACCAAAGACATCTATTTCTGTCCAAACCATACCTGTTCTCTGGACAGCAGAAAAATATACATGCTTCTAACCAAAATCTGCAGTTTTTCTAGGACTCGAAGGTATGAGTTTATTCCTTCTGTTTACAGGTACCAGTTATCTGCTCTCTTTCTACATTATAGAATTTTCTTTAAGTACATAAATTCTGATTTCTGTTCCTAGTTTAAACTTATCTCAATAGGCTTCCATTTGGCTGGCAGATGCATCTAAGCATCAGTTGCTGACTATAGCCTGCTCTGAATGATAGCAAGACCTGGACTTCCCGAAAGCTGATATGGACCAGTTCAGCTGATTTGAATGCTCCCTGTCCCTTCAACAGACTCTGATGAGTGCCCATTGCCTGAACTTCCTCCCTACCTTTGGCTAGCCTTTCAACCTGCTTGGGCCTTGATGACAACGCCCCAATGTCAGCTTGAAGTAGTTGCAGAAAGGAACATGTTGTCCCATGCTCCCTGCACAGAATAGGTTGAAAGGCTGAGACAAGGGGAAACTCCCAGGCATGGGGGACAAAATAACTACCTATAGTGCTGGTTGATATACCAGAAAAATAGGCCCAGAGTGTCAATTAATGAATTCATTAACTAAAATAGTTCTTAGGTCCCAATGATACCTCACTAAAACCATGGGCAAGTAGGACCCATGATTGGGTCCTGTCATCCGTGCTTATGTAGGGTAACTGTAGGAGCCAGCCATGATAAGTTAAATAGAAACAAGACCACCCAAAGGAAGTTCTTTACTTCCAACCATTATCACCTGCCAGTAGAGGACTCAGCCATCGATACATTTAATGGAGGCCTGAGTCTCAGTAGTTTATCCTGAAGCAATACCTGGTTGCAGGAAGAACNTTGCTGACTACAACCTGCTCTGAATGGTGGTGAGTCCTGCACTTCCTGAAAGTTGATGTGGACCAGTCAAACTGATATGAACATTCCCTGTCCCTTCAATGGAGTCTGATGAGTGCCCCATTGCCTGAATTCCCTCCCTACCTTTGGCTAGCCATTCAACCTGCTTGGGCCCTGCTAACAATGCCCCAATGTCAGCTTGAAGTAGTTTTGGAAAGTAACACATCCCATGCTCCCTCCCCAGAATGGGTTGAAAGGCTGAGACAAGGGGGAACTCCCTGGCGTGGGGGACAAAATAACTACCTATAGTGCCCATTGCTATACCACAAAAATAGGCCAAGAGTTGTCAATTAATTGATTTATTAATTTAAGTAGTTCTCGGGTCCCAATGATACGTTCTTAAAACCACGGGCAAACAAGACCCAAGATTGGGTCCTGTCATTGGTGTTTGTTAGAGGGGAAATGTAGGAGCCAGCCATGATAAGCTAAATAGAAACAGACCATCCAAAGGAAGTTCTTTACTTCCAACCATTATACCTGCCAGAATAAGACTCAGCCATCAATAAGTTTAATGGAAACCTGAGTCTCAGTAGTTTACCCTAAAGCAATACTTGGATGCAGGAAGAACCACAGACTGAGATTTTCTAAGCACCACCCAAGAACAGACCATCCAAAGGAAATGCCTAACGTTACAACCATTTTAGATATGATCAACTGCCAGCACACTCACCAGGACAACCCAGACAAATGTCAGCCAATCAGGGATCCTGAATCATAGAAATCCCTCACCCCCACTTTTACTACTTTAAAAACCCAACTCTAACTGAGCTCGGGGCTCTCTGATTATTCCAATACATTGGACACACAGACAGACAAAGTTTGCAAACTTGCATAAAATAAAGGCTCTTTGCTTTTACAAACAGGACTCAGTCTCCTTGTTGGTTTGTGGGGGACTTCACGGATGTGGGCATAACACTTGCTGATCATAAATTGTACTGGAATTTCATTTTGGGCATTGTTGTGCTTGTGATTCTCTTGCTTTGCACCCTCGAAGGAACATATTGCCTCCACCCCAGAATTAAGGCCACTTTTGTGTGATACATTGTACTCTGGGGTGACCACATAAGAACTTCCTATGAACAAAGTAACTCCTACACAATGAGTAGACTAGTGTGAAATTCTGGGACAATGCTGCCAAAGGAAGTTTGTCCCATTGTGCTGCTGTATTTGGTGTTTGGAATCTTTACACATTACCTTTATAAAAGACCATTGGGGCCTCTGGGGAAAGACTGGAGAAAGGCTAGCAACAAAATGCATTGGTATTTTATTAAGGTCCTTCCTTGGGGGAACCTGGTTTTCCCTGCATTCAAGGGGTTCTAGTTACTCAGTCCACGAAGCTGGATGTCTCATCTAATTTCAGTATAAACCAGAATCCCAAAGAAGTGAGCTCTAATGCCAATGAAGGATGCACTTGCCAGAGAGACACAGAGTATACAGGCAAAAGAGCAAGTTCTTTCTCCAATGTTCTTTATGTAGGCTACCACCAGAAGGTGTGACCTAGATTGAAGGTCAGACATCCCACTTCAAAAGATCTGTATTAAAAGTTAGTCTTCCAACTTCAAATGATTTAATTAAGAAAAAAATCCCTCTTCAGTTTTAGTTAGTTCCAGATTTAGTTAAGTTGACCATGAAGAGTACCCATTATGAGGAGTGAATAATTATCTAGGTTAAAAAAAAGATGCCCTCATTTGGTTTACATACAATTGTCTAAGTCTGACCACATGAATTCCTTTCTCAGAACATATGCTAGAGGGAGAGCAAATACTGTTTCTTAAAAGAAAAGTAATGATTCCTTTATCATAACTAATGTATGTCTATGTTGGCACTCATTTCTATGTAGCATAAATATTTTAAGTGGCCATTTACTCCTGGGAAAATAAATGATCTCTCTTTTTCCTGTGTGAGTATTCATTCACAGTCACAAATATATCCCTCCATCCCTGTAGAAGAAAATATAAATCATTGTTAGAACATTTTACATCATTATTATATTGAAAATATTTTTAGAATGCTTTTACTAAAGTAGATGCATTGCCTTTTCTTGTGGGTGTGTGGAAGGAAAGATCTATTACATTAAAAGTTATAAAAGATATATTGCATGTCAACTTGACAGCAACTGAACGAACAAGTGCTTTGTTGAGAGAGGAGGTGAAGGGATATAGCTCTCTCTATATTTTTTTCTGGGCATAAAGAGTTACTGTCACTCAGCAAACCATACAATTATTTAATGTGTGGATGTACCCAGTTCTTCCCATTGCATTAAGCTGTCTTTTTCTTCCTTGAAAACAGTATTATCCATTTGAACACATATTCAATTACATTTTCCACTAAAGATGAACTGCTAAAATCAATGTGCATATCATAGACACCTGTATTTTTCTTTCTCCATTAGAGTTTAAGACTGCTACAATTCTATAAGTATTGACTGACATCATTACATTATTCAGGGTGAAGGACTCAAGGAAAAGACAGTTTACATGGGAATACTGTGACATAAAATATGTACTCATAGTCCACGTTTTCTCTTTTATTCAAACAAGGATAAAATAAATTCAAGTACACATGAGAGAACAACTTGAGTGATGATTTATGCAAGCCAGGGCCATTAGTGATAAGGAATGAATATCTTCATGCCATTATCATAATTGAAGGGGAATGCACCACATGAAGGGGAAAGCAAATCAAGTAAGCCCACACTAGCTCTGAATAAATATAATAATGGGGTTCTTTATTTAAGGGGGGCTCACATATCACAATGGGAAAGAGGAATGGAATCCATCCAGGTGTGAGAGCAGAGAGAGAGAGAGAGTAGGCAGCTTGTGCCTTTCGATACCCAAGGCCACTCCCAACCTTGTCCAGCCTCTCAAAGGCCATTGGCTGAAGGAGGTTCTCCATCGCATAATGAGAATTACATTCAGTTTCCATGATGTAAGGAGCCATTGAGGACACAAATTGCTATTTCTACATTGATGACATGCTGAACTGGGAGCAGACCAGTTATGTTTATGTACAGAAATTTCCTCTGTCTCTCCTGCTTGTACTCCAGACTTCCTAGTAAGGAAGCTAAGATTTCTTATTCATACTCATCATATTTATTCTTATGCTCCCCTTTGCTTCTAATGCATAGTCCCACCATGATGCCACTCACCATAAGACAAATAAGACTATCCAATCTATAAATAAGCTAACTTTTTAAAATATGTTATCAGGCTAAAGGTGTTTGTTATAGCAAAAGAAAAATGACTAACACATGTCTTATTATAGAATTTCCATTTGTAACTCTTCTATAAATTCCTTTGCCTGAGTTACTGATACTTCATTTCTTTGCTACATTTTGTTATAGTGCCTCTGCCCGTATTTTCCTGAGAAATGAATGACCTATGATATGTGTGATATTTTTAGTCTTGCTATGGTTTGTATGCAAATCTAAATTCAGGTATTACAGTGTGACTGTATGAGATGGTGGGGTTTGTCAGTAGTAACTAGACCACCAATGCTCCTTTGTTACTAGACCTGAGGAATTTCTTAAAGACCTCATGTTAACCATTCATCAAGGTAGCTTGTTATTTCTCTACCTTCCCCCATATGAGAAGGCAGCAAATGAGCAGCACAAGACTAGATGGTTGTGCCTTTATTCTGAACTTTCTAGCTTCCAGAACTATGAACAATGATTTTCTGTTCTTAGAAATTTATCCCTTCTTGGGTATTTTGTTGTAGCAGCACAAAATTGACTAATACACAATATCTTATCTATATGGTAGTCTGTGTAGAATTCAGCATTAACAATTATATCTACCAAATCTCAGAAAATTGTCTTCCAATGTTACTTTGTTGACTTTTTTTTTTACTTGTGATCTAATTATTCTATTAGAGTCTTTGATGAAGGGCTAGTGAGATGGTTTATCAGGGTAGAGGTACCTACTGCCACAATGTTGTTAAGACTGGTAGAAGGAAAACATTTGACATCAGTAAGTTGTCCTTTGACCTCCACACAATTACCCATACACAAAATAAAAAAAATTGAAATGTAATAAAAATTTAAAAAGAGTACCCAAGGATCATCCTAAACTAATTAGCTCATGTTTGAATATCTTATGGGACAACCATTGCAGTGGTCATCATCCTTTTCTCCTTGTGTCCTTGTAGCAGCCCTGTTCTTCTTTTCTGGGAAGTTTTCCCATTATTGTCTTGCTTCATTGGGTCTCACTTTCTCAATGTTGCACAACTTCAGATTTGGAGCCACCAGTGGATACTTTAATTCTCTGGTTTGATTGCCTCTTCTCTTTCGTAGCTCTGTAGAATCTTTCTGATTATGAAAGATTAGTACAGCTTTAGCTATTTCCCAAGCACAGATTTTCCTTTGCTGTCATGTTTCTACTTTCAAATTCATTTTGATTCACAAATTTTTAAAACTCATTAGGCAGTCCATAGAATTGGTATACCCTACTATTTCTCTGCTCATTTTAGTTACTGTAGAAACTATAACTTCCTTTCCTTTCATGATGCATGTGAAGAGGGGAGCAGAAATGCCCATTCAGATGCATATTGTGTGGAGACCACAGACTGACATGGTGTGCCTTCCTCCATTTTTCAGATCAGGTCCGGCTCTGAACCTGGTGCTCACAGACTGACTAGCCAATGAGTTCTGATGATGCAGTTGTCTCTATGCCGTCCCACCTGAAGCCAGGGTTATTTGTCTAGGTTGACATACTAGGGACTTTTAAGTAAGTTCTAAGAATCCAAATTCAGGCCTCACACTTGCAGTGCTAGGGTATTATCTGAGTCATGTCCCCAGGTCCCTGGTTTCATTTTCTTTTCTTTACATTGAGCTTTTGTATTATCTTTTTATTTTTTTTTAATTTAGAGATGCCCTAAAAATCATCTTGTATATCTCTATGCTTTGGAGGCTTGAGTTTTCAGTTTCTTTTCTCTTGTTTTGCTGTAAGTACAGGAGCCGCCCTTCACTTCAAGAGTCACTGAGCTTTTGGAATCTCTGCATTAATGAATAAATCTCTCTCACTTTCTCTCTCTGCCTCTACTTAATTTTTGAATTGTCGAAGCAAGTCTCTAAGTTTTGGGCTTCTTTATTTTGTCTCTTTCCTACAACTCAGCATACTATGGTTTTAATCTTCCTGTAATTTTCATGTTTTCAAGTATCTTCTTGATATTTTCCATCTCCTTTCTTTTGACACGCTGACTTATTTATTATTCTCTTCACCGGTGGGGTCCATAATTTTTTTTGTTTTTCTTCTTAAATTAGATGATGGATTTTCAATTCAACTCCTCTTCAATCTTTTTCAAGTAAAGTTTGTCCTTTCCCCGTCTCTTATGGTTGGGAACACAGCTGTTGATTCTTTGGAGGTTTCCTCAGTAAGAGTTACCTGGAAAAATGATCTGACTCAACTCGCATAAGCAAGGAACTTTCTGATTTCTTTAATATACTAAGTAATTTACAATGAACCTGTTTGCTTCTACTCTTCCATCAGTTCCATTATGTCTTTCTACTATAATAACTCCCATGTGTAATCACTAGATTCACATCTAATGATAACCAATGTGTATCATAGTTTAAATTTAAACACACACATAGTATAATTCATATGCAAAGTAGAGTTAAATTTCTGGAAACATTTTTTTTTCTCAGTTTTGAAGTGCAATGGAAACTGGGAGATTAGCAACTGTGAGGAAATGGCCATTGTAAACAGGAAGTCACTCGAATCCCTCCAGTGACCATGATTTTGTGCCAGCGGCCATAGTTTTGTGACTTCCATTTGCCATTACCAGCTACCCCGGTGGTATGGCAACTGGGAACTAACTGTGAAGGGGAATGGCATACATTTTCATTACCTTGGCATTGTGTCATGATTCACTTAGAAGATTTGAAATGTTATATGGAAAATTTAGAATGTTCATGGATAATATAACAGCAAAGTTGTAAAATATTTATAAAATATATGATCACAGAATATATTTGCATGGATAGATGAATTATTTCACTCTTCCATTTTTGCAGTTTTTAAGGGCTGAAGGGAATAATCAATTTTTTACTTTATGTTGAATTATATATGAAATAGTAGACACATTTTTTTCTTTTGATATTTAGGGCATCCCAAACTTCAGTTTGATCATAAGATTTCTGTTTCAAAAACTGGAAAAATTAATCCATAACCGAAGCTATAGGTATAATGAATTAAGAAACTAAAATATCAAGCATCTAAATTACTGTAGAGGGTTAACATTATGGGAGTCTGTTAGTGATTCCATGTTCATCAATTTAGAATTCTTCAACTTAGAAATATTTCAAATACTTGAGTCTGTGGCTTTCCTTAATGCAGCTTCTTATGTCATGTTTTGTTGATATCCACAGGATATCTTTGCTTTTCTAAATAGAAACAGAAGGAGTGGATGGTGGAGTAGAGGAGAGGTGATGGGATAGGGACTAGGAGGAGGGGGGAGGGAAAACTGTGGTATGGATATAAAATACACATATATTTAAAAATACATATTAAAATACATATTTATACCTAATACAATATATTAAAATATATATATATATATTTAAAAAGTGTTGTAAATACTAAGAAATCACACTACTGTTAGACCTAGTCACATTCAGTTTTACAGGAGTCTCGGAGTTATTCAAAACAGTAAACATTACAAAGCTACTGGGAGTGTTCGATTAAGCATAATTTTTGCTCTAGTTCAATGCTTCATGGCATTTAGAACTCAAAGTTACTGAAGAATCCTGGGAGTAAATTAAGTAATTCTTAGTATATGCTATTTTCAAGTTAATATGGAAATAATATTGTGTTAAGCTGTGGGTTGTGTTATTTTACCAAACATCATTACTGAAGAGCAAGCACTTCTTAGTAAAAAGCAAAAATAAAAGATGACATAGGTCCAATTTTAAAAAATGTAAGATTTATGAGATCATCCCCCTAAGATTCATTTTTATATGTACTCAATGTCTATTACATTTTTCCTAAGACATAAAAAGCTAAAACAAATTATTTCTTAAATTAATCCATAACATATGAATATTTATTTATTGTTCTGTCTGAAGTTTAAGATAACTAAGTTTGGTAATTTATCATATACATTTTGTAATTATTGGTTAGTCACACAATTACAATTATACATGGATAGATAAAATATCTAAGACTGTATTTCTGCCTTATTGAAGATTCTCTCTCTTTCTCTCTCTCTTTCTCTCTCTCTGTGTGTGTGTGTGTGTGTGTGTGTGTGTGTGTGTGTGTGTACATTCATCTATGAATGCCTGCAGATGTCAAAACAGGGTTTGGGATTTCCTAAGCTGGAGTTACAGGAAATTCTGAGCCTACCCACCATGAGTGCTACAAACCAGTTTCAAGCTTTCTGCCATGGCAATATGCACTCTAAACTGCTGAGCCACCTCTACAGACATGTGCTATTTTTTTATTTAAAGTTTTTAATTGATTTTCAAATTGATGTATATGTGTGTTTGCCTCGGTGCATGTATGTGCAAGCACATTTTAAGAAATGCATTTCTATTTTAAGGCATTTATTACATCTGATATTAATCCCCAAGACAGGAAAGTATGAAAAGAATATACAGACAGTTGTTACCCATGGAAAATATATTCCCCATCATTAGTAGCTAGAGTTATCATATCATGGCTGATGCCATACTGAAGCTTTAATGAGATAGTATCACACATCTGTGACAAAGGGTAAATGGTTTTTAAAAGGAGAGAAACATGACAAAAATATTCCCATCATGTAAATGGACTGGACTACACAAATACACATTGCTTCTGGGATTGGAAAATATTACAGCCACATTGAAAACAAGTCTTTATTTTATATAACTAAATACACATGTACCATATCATATGTCAACAGCACCCTTCTTTATTCAATTGCAGAGAGATTTAACTAACGTCCAAACCTAAAATGGCTCCCGAATTTTTGTGATTGTTCAACTATTTGCAAATGTGAAGAATTGTAAATAACCCAGATATGCTTCACCAAGTGAATGAACAAAGCAACCCTGGTGCATCCAATACCATGCAGTGGTGTCAGCAGTCAAATGGGGCAAGCTCTTGGTCTGCTAACAAACTTATATTAGTTTTAAGGGAATAACACTAAATTAAGAAATCAAAGTCACACACCCAAAGTTTACACACTATGTAAATTTATGATTGACAAGCCTAGAATCTAATGGAAGAAAAGCTAGTGCTTTTTAGAGGCTAAAGGATGCAGGGAGAAAAGATGGGGTACCAATAGGTACAAAACTCAAGTTGGAGCTTGGGAAAATGATTCAGTGGTAAAACAGCTTCCATAACGTCAGAAATTCAGCCATGTAAACACTAGGATGGCGTGTAGTGCCTGTGTACCCCTCTGATCTGGAAGCAAAGTCTAGCAGAAATCGTGGAATCAGAATGATCAGGGTTTAAGTGAGAAACTGTGCATCACTATAATAGTTGGAGAATGATCAAGACAATCATTTCTCTCTGAAGTGAAACATTTATATAACATTTCTGCAAACAAGTAAAACACAAAGAAAAAATAAGTTAGTGGTTTCTAAGGGCCAAGGATTCAAAGAAAGGAGCCTGAAGCAGCCACAGTTACCAAAGTGTTGTATTGCATGAAAATCCTGAGGGTATAATAATAGT
>LOEQ01001362.1:0-15559 GCA_001685075.1 Bramus lutescens
TGTGGGAGCTGGGCGGGACGAAAAGCAGGGCCCGCTCCCCTCATCACTACAGAGCAATTTATCTTAAACTGAATGTTCACTGTGCTCAAAGGAGTCTCTTTTGTTTTTTGGGTAGGATGGACTCCAGTGTCTCTTAATGTTGTATGACCTCACACTTCACACATTATTGTTCAATGTTTGTTCATGGGCGAGGCATATATGACCTTGCATCTCCGTGTGACCTTGCAGATGATGACCAAGTCCTTAGTCAAGCACTCTAGGGAATCTCCATGAGAACTTCATTCTCTCTTCCAGCTGTCTTGTTTTTCTCAAGAACATGGCTCTTAATGTGGCAGGTGGTTTGGCCTTCTGGGACTCTAACATCTGGCTCTTTGGTCCAACAGGATGGTTGCTTTCCTGGTCTGTGAAAGAAAAACATCCTTAAGCAAAACATCAGAGCAATCATGTGATACCCGTTGAGCATATGCTTCCCTTCCCTCAGGGATGATATATTATGTCCAACTTTAGAATTGTTGAAATACTAAATTTAGTTATTGATTATAATATTAGAGTGCTAAGGAGTTTATATACATGATTTAAAAAGGAATTTTGGTTATTGTACCTAATATTTCAATAACTCTACTTTTTTTGAGACAGGGTTTCTCTGTAGCTTTGGAGCCTGTCCTTATAGACCAGGCTGGCCTCAAACTCAAAGAGATCCACCTGCCTCTGCTTCCTGAGTGCTGGGAATAAAGTCGTACACCACCACCACCACCTGGCAACTCTTTACTTTTAATGAAGGTTAGGATTCATGTTTTGTCAATTTTCTAATAGTTTCTACTTCCAAATTATCTCTTTTCATATATATATATATATTGTGTATTGCAATTTGCAAGCACTGTTTATTTGTTGGCAAGGAGTTTCTGTCCTGCCTGGTTTCCACAGTCATTAAGTCCCAAAGAAATCACACAGAGGTCTACATTAATCATACACTGATTGGGTGCATTAGCTCAGGGTTCATATTAACTCTTATAACTTACATTAGCCCATTATTCTTATCTGTGTTAGCAACATAGCTCAGTACCTTTTTTAGCAGTATAGTCACATCTTGCTTCTTCTGTGTCTGGACAGGACTGCAGAGGGAGCCTTCCTCTTCCCAGAATTCTTCTGCTCTCACTGACCCGCCTCTACTTCCTGTCTGGTTGTCCCGCCTATACTTCCTCCCTGGCTACTGGCCAATCAGTGTTTATTTAAAACATAATTGACAGAATAAAGATAATTGTCCTACACCATTTATTTTATAATAACTATGTGTGGGTGCGTATATATTTACATGTGTGCTTGTGTGTGCATGTACACATGATTTGCTAGTCTTAACCTGGAAATGCATACCAATAAACCCATTATAAATCGAGAATCTCCTAAGCTGAAACTGCATTTAGTACATCTGATATAATTAACATCATAACTTAGTTTATAGGATTAAACAGTTACCAATAACATACGTATCTTTACTTAGTTTGTATCTATAACAATAGACATTTTCTATGTGTGTATATGCATCTTTGTATTTGTGTAGGTGTGATTGTGTGCAGAACAGAGTCCATATATGTGTCTGTAGCCAGAGACTGGTGTAGGGTATCTTCTTGGAACATTCTGTACTTTATTGACTGAGGCAGTGTCTCACTGAAACCAGAGCTAACCAAATCAGCTATTTAGCTAGCCAGTCTGCTCCGCTGTTCATCTGCCGCCTCTGTCTCCAGAGCATGGAGATTAACAGGTGGGCTGCCATGCCTGTCTTTTCTGTGAGTTCTTGAGATCTGAACTCCAATCTGCACGCAATACGGCAAACACTTTATCCCTGAGCCATCTCCCCAGCCCCCATAACAATATTCTTTTAAATGCCTTTCTTTTCTTAAATACCTCATCCCTACGTCCCAAACACACTTGGCATGCTTAAGCTACATATTGGCCTAATGTTGGGTAAAATCATTTAACACAAAGTGTATTTTGTAATAAATATTGAATATCTTATCCACATAACAGATGGATATTTTGTTGACATGATGGGATATGAAAACACGAAGCATGATATCCCACAGGTGCTGGTCACACAGCACAGTATAAAATGCTATTTTTTCTTAACACGCAAGTGGGGCTGGCTGGGAGGGGAGGCTCACTGCTGTTATGCAGTTGGCAAAACACTAGCCATTATACACTTTTAGCCCAGGAAAATGTCAAAATTGTAAAGCTGGTTCCTACTGAATGTCTGTTTTGCTTGCACAACCGTATAGTTGGAAAATCAGAAGTTGAATGTCCATTAAAAGCCAGGGACTTCATAAATATTTGCTTCTGGAGTATGTAGCTATAAAGTATATTGGTATATATTTTCTTCTTTATAACCATAACCATATACTTTTAGATATCTTTCTGAAATAATACAATCCTGTAAGTCAATTCACACAGATCCAAGTCATTCTTTCTGATAATAAGGCTGTGTCAAAGTTTACTCAACTGACTAATTTTTAAAGTAGAAGACTAAGAAATGGGAAGTGTATGATTTTGATTGCAGATATTTTCCAGTTTTTTGTCTGTGTTTGTGTCAATTCCCCATGTTTATAGATTTTACTCTTTATTTTCAATTCTCTCCTGGGCATTTCCAGAAGCGTAGGGCGTACAAATGTCTATCATCATACATCTGCTGGTTCAGACCTGTAGATACCACTCATTGTGTCCAGGAGATAGGACTGCATTTGCCCCGTCTATATACAGAGGTTTTCTTTTGCCATTATTCCTTAAAGCAGCTCACTATAGGAACTATTTACATAGCATTGATTTTACACATAGTGTTGTAAATACTCTATGCATGTATGCAAATGCTATATGTATATACTTGCATAAGGAACTTGATCATCTATAGATGTTGGTACTCTGTGGGTACCACAGGGACCAATGCCCTGTGGAGACTAAGTGATTGTTAATGTTCTCCTTTCCTGGGAGTCTAAATATAATATCTTTAATGAATCTTTGCCTGACTTGTTAACAATTAATGATCAAGTAAGCGCAACAAAATTTTAATGGTTAAAATAATTGTAAATGCATTTGCATCTTTTAACCACTGTCTTTCAGCTTTCTGGTTAGAAATAAACATATTCATTGTAGTAAACATGCAGATTCACAAAAAGTTATACAAAACAAAGCCCATAATCCTATGGCCTGGGGATTATAACTCAATAACTTACAATCTTGCTATATACATGTATTATATATGTAGATACACATGTGTTCTTTGTAGCTATATAGTGGCTCCAGGAGTTTGCTTTAATTAAGTATTCTACGAGACTTTTCTAACTGGCCATATAAAGGAGTATCTCCGATGTGCTTGGACTAAAGCAGTTCCCTCCCCTGCACAATTAGGCGTATCTATTCTGAAGTCGTACTGCACATACCACCCTTTAGGTGTGACAGCCTATCGGAGCCCACAGTACTGCTTAGCCACTGTAACAAGGCTACAAAAATGGCATTGGGAACCTAGAACACCTTGTTTGGATCTCAGACCTGCATCTGTTCCAAATGCAAGATGGTCTTGATTTCTAATTTTCAATTAAGTCAGTCAGCCAGAAAAAGAAGCATTTATAGAACACTAAAAAAATTCTCCATTCCTCTTAAGTCCATCAGTCCTTCGAGAAGGAGTGTGCCTGCTCCCAACCAGCCCAGCACTTAATCCCAGCCTGTCACCAGTTTCTATGAAGTGAGGTTTCTATTACTTCCTGGATCGCTCTAGTCTATCAGAGGTCACCATCTCCAATTTAGCCTAGATGTGGATTGGAAAATACCCTGCACAGCCCCAGCATCCAAAGAACATTGGTGTCAAATTCAATTACTGCAGAAGGAGACCTTTTTTTTTTTTTCAAAGGTCTCTGAATCCATTAAAAAATCGTCTGAGATTCCTAGCATTCCCGCTATGGTGAATGTGTCTCCCACACGGGCCCTCTGACAGCTGCTTTGTAATTTCACTGTGTCAACTACTTTCATGGTCAGAGTTTAGTTTGTTGAAAAATAGCTCAAATGGAAGCAGAGACTGTAATGTCTTTAACATACATCTACACAAACCTGACTAGGTGAATACCACAGACACAGAATGACCCACAGTGATTTCGGCTCATGGCACTTTCCTTTCTCAATGTTTTCAAACATGTTGATCTTCCTAGTGTGTGTGTGTGTCAATTCTGGATTGCTGTGGCCATACCTTTTGTTAATTACCCCAGTGTGCTACAAAGGAATAACATATCCTTGAAGTATTTTTTCTTTTATTTTAAAATTCTCTTATGGGGAAAGTCACTACATTCTTGTTTGTTCAAATTGTAGAGATTTTTCTTTTCCTTGATTAATGGACACATGAATTCATTTTGTACTGGGGAAAATGTCCCAATACAGATATGTCTAATATATATGAAATGCTGAGAAATTTGTTTCCACGTTTACATTTCCAGGAAGCTGTCTATCAGGCAGGAAATATTAGCAGTGATTCCTCTTGCCACTCCACGGCCTTCTAATTTGTCTGGAACAGTAAAGGATCAAGAAGTGTAGTTGTGTAGGCTTTTCTGAGTTTTACACAACATTGCTTTAACTATTGAATCAGCCACCATTTCAATCATTAGGAACTATTTCCAGAAACTATATGCTTTCCTCTGAAGTTGGAGCATCCTCTTCAACCTTTCAGAATTAGAGCATGATGAACAGCAGCATCCTCCCAGAGGTGCAGAAGCATCTCCTTGGCTTCTGTCTCATGCCTTTACACACTCAATTAACACGACATTCTGCAGCCTAGTGAGATCTACGATTTCAGACCTACACTTTGTTATATTTCTGATCATTCTTTGAGGAGAAGGGACAGCCTTAGGGTGTGTAGCCTCCAGACACTCCTCCCAGAGTAAACACTAGACTACAAAATACAGGATTATTTTGGAAAGTAAACGCCAATGTATTTCATCTTGCATTGATGTGAGATGTCTTTCTCTATATGTGTTATTCTTATTGGTTAATGAATAAAGCTTTTTTGACCTATGGCATATAAGAATACAAGCAGGCTGGAAGGGAGAGATATATAGAGAGTAAACAGAGTCACAGAGATCATGTATCTGCCAAAGGAGAAAGATACCAGTAGAACCTTACTGGTAGGCCACAGTCTTGTAGTGATACATAGATTAATAGAAATGGATTAATTTAAGATGTAAAAGTTAGCTAATAAGAAGCCTGAGCTAATAGGCCAAACAGTGTTGTAATTAATATAGTTTATGTGTGATTATATGGGTCTGGCTGGGCAGCTGGGAAATGAATGAGGGGTCTCCGTTTACATCACATAATATTTTTTATGTCTGATTCTTTTTACTGAAAAAATAACTTCACTACAAATCACTTGTATAAATGTCATTTTTTAAATTTCTCATGAACTGACTCATCCATTTGAATCTATATTAGTTCAGTCTGGAATGAACAATGCTTGGCAAATTTTTGGGATTGAGACTCAATCCCAAATGGAGGTTTCTTTTGGGGCAAACAACACCAGATGATGTTGGAACTCACATTAGAATAGGAGAATAGCTACACTTTGGTTGAAATGGGACACACATTGTGGTCATGTTGGATGATCATCTGGGAAGCCAGTTTCATCCCCTAGATACCCATCCATTGGACATTCAGGCACAGGTAGTCTGTGATTATAACTTTCCTTTCTGGGTGGATGCAGAGAAGTGATTTGCTGAGTCTTACGGCAATCACATTTGTGTTTCAAACCATTTCCACCATGAATGCATGGGATGCATTTCCCCTGCATATTTGCTGGAGTCTGGAGTTATCTTTCTTTTGTTTGCACTGTTCTCACAAGTGTGTGGTAATACCCCAATGTAACCTCGACTTGCATCCCTTCGTGCCTGGGAAGGCAACGTTCTGAGTCCATTTAGTATGTCATACTTTCCTATGGGATCTGTTCTTTTCTCCTGTGTGTGTGTGTGTGTGTGTGTGTGTGTCTTTGTAACTGTGCAGGCAAACATATACCATGGCTATGTGAAAGTCACAGGTAGTTCTCTGAGACTTAGTTCTCTCCTGCAGACATGTGGATCCTAGGAATCAAAGCAGGTCGTTAGGCTTGGCAGCAAGCACCTTTATTCCTAGAACCATCTCAGCAGTCTTATAAAATCATTATCCTTCTTTGAAAAATGTGCATTGTAAATATAAGTATTTAGTAATTGTAGCTAAGTAACAGTAGTAGATTCTATAAATGTAATTCACTAGCCCCTGACACATTTTCAGTCCTATTAAATGTAGTTTTTTCTTTTTGTAGAGCAAAGCTTTTTATTTATTTATTTATTTTTTATCAATCTTGACCGATTTTTTTTCTTTCTTCTCTTAGGGTGTCTTGTGTATAAGTCTTAAGTCTTGGGTTCCAAATATGTTACTTTATTTTTTTCTAAAAATTTTTCTACTTTTATATTTAAGTTTATGGTCAACTCTACTTAATTTTGTGTTAGTTTTGGGACCTGGCTGCATTACTCTGTTAGGAGAGCCAGTCACTTCAGAACCACTCATTGAGCAGATCGTTTTGTCTCCAGTGTGATTGTTGCATCTTTGTTGACTCCCGTGGCTGTCCCATGAGGTCTATGACTAGAATTCACGTCCTTGGCTGGCCATCTCTATGGTAACCAGACTCTCAGAGGCTTATTGTTTTGTATAATGAATATTCAAGTTGGATGTAGTGAATATTCAAATTGGATTAAGTGCTTTATCTGACTTAACTCTTTCAAAGTTTTCACCATTTTTTGTCAAGTTCAGAATATTTTCCTTTTCCTTTCCCCTCCTTTCTTCTCTGCCTCTCTCCTTCCCTCTTTGCTCCCCTCCCTCTTTCCCTCACTCATTTTTTCCTCCCATTTATAATTTATCTGTTGTGTGTGTGTTCCTGTGTGTGCATTCATGGAAAGGCCAGAAGCTGGCATCAGACTTTCTTAATGACTTTTCCACTTTACTCTTTTTATTTTTTGAGACAGGGTCATTGACCAGATCTGGAGCTCACCAGTTTTCCAGATAGACAAATCAGTCCTGGGAATCCTCCTCTCTCTGCTTGCCTTGTGCTTGAAATGCAGGTATGTGTATGGTACTGCTTTCTGTGTGAGCTCCGAGGATCCAAACCTGGCTCTTCATGCTTACATGCCAAGTGCTTTACTGACTGAATTCTCTCTCAGTGCCCCTCCTCTTTCTCTCCCCATCCTGTATCAGTGGGTTCTCAATCTTCCTAATGTTGCAATCCTTTAATAGAATTTCTTATGTTGTGGTGGCCCCCAGCTATAAAATTATTTCATTTGCTACTTCATAAATGTAATTTGGCTACTGTTATGAATCGTAGTGTAAATATCTGATATGTGACCCCTGTGAAATGGTTGTTCACCCTAAAAAGGTCGTGACCCACAGGCTGAGAACCTCTACTCTTTATCATTGCTGAGACCAGAACCAAGGACCTCGTGTCTATTAGGCAAGTGCTCTAACAGCGAGCAGTAACACTGCTGAGATTTTTGTAGGACTCACACTAGCCTGTAAGTCAGTTTGAAGAAATTGACACCTTTTCTCTTGCTGAATCTTCCAGTGCATGAACATGGCATATCTGCCATTTGTGTTTGGTCTGGGTGTGTTTGTTCCACTTTTTCATTGTGTGGAATTTTGGTGTACAGATGTTTCACTTATTTTGTTAATTTTATGAGCCTATGCATTCCATTTCATTGAGGCCAGGCAGGCTTGCTAATTTTATATTTCAAGTTTATAATTGCAGTCTTCCAACTTCAATTATTTGCTGTAACAAGAGTTGATATGACTTTAGTTTGGACTCCCCTATGATTACACAGCTGGAAAAATACTGTGCTGAGAAATCTTCAGAGTTAGTTCTGAGCTTTGCGGAAGGGAACAGAAAAGTTAGGCAGGGAAGGAGACAGGTAGATAAAGGTCTTATAGCTATTCTCATTGAAACTGTTGCAATGGCTGTTTTGCCTGTGTGGATATCTGTGCACATTTGCATGCCTGGTGCCCAAGGAGGTCAGAAGAGGATGTCAGATCTCTTGAGACTGGAGTTACAGATGATTGTAAGCTTCTGTGATACCACTGGGTCCTCTGGAAGATCAGCCAGTGCTTTTTTTTTTCTATTAAATTCTCTGCTTTAATGGGTGGTTTTGACTAAATAACTATGATTTTCTACAGTATTTCATTAAGGTTCCCATGTGGGTGACCAGCACAACAGAAAAAGTTTTAGTTTATAGTTACCACACCATTCTCTTCCACAGGATCAAATGCTGTGCATAGTGCTCACATTTCATACACATCCATGTATACACCTCAGACAGAGTTCATAGGGTCGGGCTGTGATGTTTAAAAACATGCCCGGCCAGTACAGCCTCCCAAAAAGAAAGGAAATGCCATAGTTGGAAAATGATAAAAAGGTGTATATTTATCATATATAAACTATGGCAACAAGGAAACTACATTTGCAAGTATAGAGGAGAAACAGGAGAAAGACAACATTTAAAAATAACTGTAAAGTTCTGTTTATTGTGTATACTGTGCCATATTAGGGTGAACTGGTTCAGTTTCTTTAACCCTCATCTACTCCGTGGCAGAATTCAAGCCATAGGCTTTTTATCATCTATTGTTATTGAAAAAAACTAGTTCATATGCAATCATTACCTCTATATCACTCCTACCTCTCTCTCCCTCTCTCTTTCTCCCCCTACTCTCTATATATACACTAAATATGTATATAATGTAAATATATATTTATACACACATAATGCTTGTATGTACAGTATATATAGTTTTATGCATATGTATGCATAAAATACTGATTCCATTATGCATTGTTCATGTATACATGCATTTAGATTTAAGTCTTTGGCATTGGACACACATTTATATGATAAATATACACAAAGAAACGAATGAGCCCACCAGCACACAGATGCATTTAATTTATAATTAACAACACCTTTCTCAAAATAAAAGGTTGATACCAAGCTGCTAGCACTGACATCACACAGCTGATTCTAAAGATAAAGCAGTGGTCCTCGTGACAGCCACAGAAACCAGGAGCTTTGGAGAGAAAGAGAATCAAGATGCGCTCTGATCTGAACGTTGGTACTTTCCTAACTTCTATTACCATCTGACTAACACTGGAACAGCTAAGAGGTAGTAGTACCTGTGTTAGGTGCTTTCTCTCTACCCCTGTGCATGTGTTGGTACAGGATTCATGGAGCAAATTACTCTTCATTATTTTCTTTTTATTGAAACTTGTTAGTTCTGCATGTTAGTAGGGACGTCAATAGTTTCACACATGCATACAGCACACACAGATAAAACCCTATCTTGTCTTTTCAACAGTCCCCATCCCCAAACCCCTTCCCAATCCCTAGAAATCATATTCTACTTTCCAGGTTAACTTACTTTATTTTATCTAGCTTGCACCTATGAGAGAGAAGATGTTCTATTATGTCTGGCTTATTTTGCTTAACACAGTGTCCTCTGTTTCCATCAACGCTGCTGCAAATTACAAAATTTTATTCTTTATAGTTGAATACTATTCCTACTTCATACCTACATGTGGTGTTATTTTTAATTCATTCATCCTTGGTTGATACCTAAACTGATTAGATCTCTTAGCTACCATGGACAGGGTGATAGTAACCATAGGTGTGCAGGTGTCTTTTGAGTATGCTGATTTCTTTTCCTTTGACATGACACCCCAAAGTAGAATTAATTGCTAGATAGAATTCCATATTTATTTCTAGTTTGGGGGGGCATCTCCATACTGTTCTCTGTAGTTGCTGTACTAATTTATTTTCCCCAACAGTGTCTATGAGCTCCTCATTCCCACACCAGCATTTGCCAGTTTTTTCCTTTTATAATAGCTATTCTAACTAGAGTGAAATGGAACTTCATTGTAGTTCTGTTCTTCCTGTCCCTAGTGCCTAAGGAAACTCAACATTTTGTTTCATTATTGGACATTTCTACTTTTGAGCAATGTCTATTTGGACTGTTTGCCTATATATTAAATTGGAATAAACTTAGCCAAGGAAATAAAAGACCCCCAACAATGAAATTTGCAAAATACTGAAAAAAAGAATTGAAGAAGGTCCTAGGAATCAAAGACTCCTCTCACATGTTTGTAGGTCCAAAGACATCATATTTATCAAATACACACTACCCAGAGTGACATGCAGAGTCAATGTGAGACCAAACAAAATACTAATGCCATTCTACAGACACACAGACAACAATCCCAAATCACAGAGAAACACAAAAGACTGTGAATAGCAGAGAAATCCTGGGCAAAAAGCACAAAGCTAAAGGGAATTCTTACAATCAAGATATACTACAGAGCCACAGTAACCAATATATGTGGTGTCACCATAACAACAGACATGGAGACCAACAGAACAGAACAGAAGCCCCACAGAGGAACCCACACATTTGCAGCCAGTTGAGTCTTGACTAAAGTTCAAAAAACATCCACTGAAGAAAAAAAATGACATTTTTGATAAACGTGCCTGGGAAAACTGTATATCATCATGAAGAAGATTAAACCTGACCTCTGTCGCTCACAATGTACAAATGAACCAGAAATGGGTCAAAGGTCTAAATTTAAACCCTGAAATTCTGAAATGGCTAAAAGAAATTTAGGGGACATTGGGGCAGGCTGTGACATTCTAGACACAGGAAACAAAAGAAAAGAAATAATGTCTAAAATTACATTAAACAAGAAATTTCTTCCCAGAAAACTCAAGAAACTGTCTGAACACTGGAAGGACATATTTTCTGACTGTGCCTCATAATGTTAATATGCAGAATATATAAAGAGCTCAAACTACAATATTGAAAGTACAAGTAATTGAAATCTGGAGTAGTTTTCTTATCATGCACATGGGCCCTTATCCAGAATGGGTTCAGATCCACTTGCCTGCTTCTCCTCCTCTCTTTGCCCTCCTGCCATATTGCAACAGAACAAGAAAGTTCCAGCACACACTCGTACCTTGATATTGCACTTTTCAGCCTTGGAAGCTGCACAACTAGCTTTCTATTCACTGTGGATTATGATATGTGCTTCTGTGGATTAACATCAGCTGGCATCAGGTAGAATATGTGGAGAAGCCTATGGAAGAAGGAAGCCCACAGAGAAACCTAGGCATCCAAAGACTTTGTATGTGGGTAAATCCCTCTTCATTTATAAGGTCACCCACAAACAATTTCTGACATGTTTTGCTCTGGTAAATCTATTCGAACATGAGTTGTGGCCAGCCCAGAGGGTGTCAGTTCAAGGCTTTAGGGAAAAAGACTGGTGGTAAATATTAAATGCATTTAACCTTGAAGGTAAGGCTAAGTGGAAGTTCTAGGAGGCCTAAAAGCATTATGTACGTTTTATATTCTCTGAAAAGACAGAAATATTAATGTGCCACCCACAGTGAGAGAGAGGGGAACAAAGATGAGAGGCAGTGTGAGGTCTTACCTTGCTCTGTGTGTAGCAGGTGAGAGTCAAAACTTAATTTGATGACTGGAGTAGTAAAAGTTTCAGATCAGTTAATAGTGCTCAGACAAGTATGCAAAGTATTAATTGCCCTGTTTTACATTGCGTGCTGAGGGACAAGGAGGAATGTAAGAGCACATTGTTGCCTCTAGTGGGAAACAGTAGAATATCTAAAGCCAAGAGGCAATTACCGGTGTTTTATAAAGAATTCAATAAAAAGTAATTGAGCACAAACAAATATCTTTCCAAATATTAGAACAGCAGCAAGAGCAAGCAAAGCAGAGCATACTGTAAAAATTATGTATGTGGATATAGTCATAATGTGAACTGATATTATAGGCTAATGATTATAAGGAAATAAACAATAGATTTAGCTTACCTTTTAAAAGATGTTTCAGCCAGGTGTGGTGATACAGAAGTCAAGGGCAACCAGGGATACGTAGTTAGACCTTCTCTCAAAAACTTAAAAAAAATTAAATAAAAAGAAGTGTCAAATTGGATTACCAGCACCACTCGGCTCTCTATTACAGTGTTATATTATGTGTGTTTTAATGAATAAAGCTTGCCTTGTTTATTATTCAGAGAGCAAAGCAGACACACTAGTTAGGCAGCCATTCAGGCCAGGGTATGGTGGCACACACCTTTAACCCCAGGACTCAGAAGACAGAGGCAGAGGGATCTCTGTGTGTTCAAGGCCACCCTGGGCTACACAAGATTGAATCTGTCTAAAAGAGAAACAGCTCACACACAGGTGATCCCAGCACTTGGGAATCACCTGCTTTTAATCGCAGCACTAGAGAGTTGGAGACAGGAAGGGATATGACTGGGCAGAGAGGAATATAATTAGGGTAAGAGATAGGAACTCAGTGGAGTGTGGAGTTTGAGGTTGGTGGATAGCATTGCAGGACTTCCCTTTTGATCTGAAGATTTGGTAGAGGTAAAAGGTCTCTCTAGTGGTTGGCTGCTTTGCTTTTCTGATCGTCAGGTTGAACCCCAATATCTGTCTCTGGGTTTTTATTATTCATGATATACTCTGTTGCACAGGAAAGAAAGAACCCAGGAGAGCTTAGACAACTATGGGGAATGCCATGCTAGGAAAACACAACTAACAAAAATAGAAGCTACAACATTATACTGAACAAGATGAAATTCAAAGCAAAGAGCATTAGTAATGACAGAGATGAATGCTTAGAGTGCCCAGGCTAAAAGTCACACCAGGCTCAGCAATTATCTACCCAGCACACTCGAGTGGGAACATTCAGGAATGTGGAACCACAGCCTCTCAAGAAACACACCAGCAGCTGAGGCCTTTATTAACCTTGTTAAGTATGAGATGTATCAAGAATACAAAAGGAAAAAACTAAGAAAAATAATAAATATAACCTTGCTGTGAAATAAGCAGTAAGATCAGTAAGCTTTCCTAGACACTGGCTACACAGCAAATAGCATATCCCATAAGTACCCATAGATCTTCCAGACAGACCGACAGTGACTTAGTTTTGACATAAAGAAAATATCACCAAATTCTAGTGAAGTAGAAATGAGCCATCAAAATCATCTGAAAAGAGCCAGCAAACCACAATGTCATATGGGACCAGTCTTTATCACTTGGGAATAAAAATAATACTTGAGGAATATAATCCAACAGTAAAGAATTTAATGGTGATGAAAATGCACCCCAGGATTTAGAAGTCTAAATAAATCATTGCTAAGGAAAAGATCTGTCGCATAAAATTCTCCTGTCAACCTTTCAAACATGATGTGAAGAAACAAAGCCCATTAAATAGATGACTTATAAACCAGCAAGAGGATGCAATTAATAAAGAGAAAAGTCATACAACTAGGAACTAGAATATAAAATACAGAACATAATATTTATTACCTCCATGTTTATAATGAGGAATAGTGGGGATCCACACAAGAGAAGGGAACTCATGAGATAATGTTGAAAGATAGAGACTTCATCGAGAAAACGGTCCCCGTCACGTAAGGAGGTCGCATTGGTGTGTGATGATCAGCAGTGATCTCTGGGTACCAGTGAGGAAGGAGATGGTCAGCTGTACGAGGGAAAGATGCAGGATGCTGGACTGTTAAGATACCGAACTAGTGACTTCCTGTCAGGGTAACAGCTGACACAAGTTGAGGTTTGGCAGGGCCTGGTGTTAATCTAGGGTCTGTTTAAATGTTGTGGAAAACTACGAGAAATTTTAGCAAAACTTATGCAGAAACTGTAAGTGTTTTCCTGGCATCCAGGCAGAGAAATGAAAAAGTTTCTATTACCCAGAGGCCCTTGTCACCAGGGCCATCACTGGCAGGTGATACATGAATGAGATGAAAGAAACCAAGCTGTTCAAGTGACAAGATGTACAGTGTCTGTCAATATTTGTCAGTCTATGCAAGGCCTACAATCAAGGGTACTTGTGTCCTGGAAGGGACAGCAGGCCCCTAAGACCCTTGTTTGGCCATTCTGACTCACACGTGCAAGAGAGGGACTCTGGCTTACATTCCTGTCCTGTTGGAGATGAAGGCCTGAGGTTTCCTTGGCATTGTGTTTGTGGTGGCAGAAAAATATGTGCTATGCAATCCACAGATTCACCTGCCATCCCTGGAGACCTTTTCACCTTGGGCAGACATGGACCTGGGGAAGAAATGTTAATCCCAGACTAGCAGGTTTGCTATTTTTAGAAATTAGTCTGTTTCCCCGACATAGTAGGAACACGACTCATCAAGGAACTCAGAAAGCACCTGAAATTTATTTTAGCTTTGAGTAGAGTCTAAACAGATTTCATCTGAATTTAGTGTTATTTTTATTATTATTTAAAAACTTCCCTAAGACCTGTCAATTGATAAATGCCAACTTACCATAAAAAGCTAACCATTTTACAGCTAAATTGCCAAGTTCTTAAAGAGGTCTCATCAAAGCAGAAATCATCAAGACCAAAAGAAAACAGGGAAGATGCCTACCCCCCTTCTTCCCTGGGCCTCTATGGGAATGGGGAGAAATGGCAATATTGCTCCATTAGGAGAGCCCCACCATATTGCTAGTGCTGACGTATCTTCTGTGTCTCCTCCTTCCTAGAAAGAGTGGTTCTTCTGGAACCACACAGAGTATAGTCATTCTGTGGACATGCAGCACTAGATCAAGGGTTTTAGCCATTGTGATTGATATTAGTAAGGAAAGCTTATCTGTCCTATGCAGTCTCTGCTTTGGACTCTCTAAATAATACTGATCATCGTCAGATATTCTCCCATGGAACAAAGAGGGTGAACACCAGAATATTTGGGGCAGAGGCTGAAGGTATTGAAGCAAGAGGGAATCCGAAGAGGGGTTTCTGGCGAGGTATATTTGCCTCTGAGGGAAAAATAAAGAACCTTTTTCACCATTTTGCACTAATGTTTGTCAGGTTTCTAACACTGTAAAGAAATAGCAGAGGTAATCAACTCACAAAGAAGAGAAACTTGCTTCCTCTTTTGGGAGGCTTCAGCCCCTGACCACTTGACCTTGGTACTTTGATCCTGCAGTTCCACAGTGCATCCCAGGAGAAAGGGACCACAGATGTTCACTTCATGATTGAGTGTGTAAAGAGAAAGAGATATAGTCTGGCTGTTTAACTTGTGGGTACTCCTTCAGTGGCATAAAACCTCCTCTAGGACTTCAACCTTCCATCGGTGCTGCTGGCTGGGTACCAAGCCTTCAACACATAGGACTTTGGAGTCTGCAACATGGACACTGTATGCTTACTGACTGACTGACAGAATGGTTCTGTCTATAGAAATGACCTGTCACTATACACGACTAAACCTTTAACCTCCTGGACACTGTATAATCCTCCATCATTCATGCTCACCAGCCCAGAAAACTTGGCCATGAACTAAAACCACTGTTTACTGAGAGAGGATAATACAACAGGCTGGTCAACAGCAACCACCAGATATCCATTGCTGGTGGGAATGCAAACTTGTGCAACCACTTTGGAAATCAGTGTGGCGGTTTCTCAGAAAATTTGGGATCAACCTACCCCAGGA
>LOEQ01001362.1:17095-34866 GCA_001685075.1 Bramus lutescens
TTCTGTATATGTGTTGCTTTTATTGGTTAATGAATAAAGCTGTTTTGGTCAATGACTTACCAAAAAATCCAAACAGAGATATAAAGAGAGAGTTGGCAGAGTCAAAGAGACACTAGCCAGCCACTGAGAAAACATGTAGAAATCAGGTAACACCACAGTCATGAGGCAATACATAGACTAATAGATATGGGTTAATTTAAGATTTATGAACTAACTAGAATATATGCCTGAGCCATTGGTCAAATAGTGTTGTAATTAATATAGTTTCTGTGTAATTATTCGGTTCTGGGCAGCCAGGAAACAAAAGTGCAGTCTCTATTTACAGATAGGTCTGCTGGCAAAAGTATGTGCACACATACACAAACATATATATATATATATATACACATACACACATATCCATATACATAGACATGAACACAATACATATATGCAATATACATACACATAAATATGTATGAAAATACAGAAATATTGACATATGTTCATATACACACATATCATACAAACACACATATTGCACACACATACAAACAATATATACATAAGTTTGTATGTATATAAATACACACACAAATATACACACTGAAGTTTTTTGTTCTTTGGTTTTTGGTTTTTTAAGACAGGATTTCTCTGTATAGCTTTGGAGTCTGTCCTGGAATTAGCTCTTGTAGACCAGGCTGGCCTCTAACTCACAGAGATCCACCTGCCTCTGCCTCACAAGTGCTGGGAATAAAGGCATGCGCCACCATTGCCTGATCACACTGAAATCTTAATTCAGTGAGTCACTTGATGTTATTTTGGAAGTCATGGGGCGCTCCGGTTACAATGGCAAAGTAGACCATTCTAGGTGATCGTCACTTTCTTCTTGGAAGTTTCTAGATCTCTACATTTCAGTGGTGAAACAGCTCCTGCATCTACTGGTCTGTCCTAAGCGAGGAAGCATCCTCTAGGAGATAGTTTTCTTACTAATCACACAAAAGCAGCTTCATCCTGCATGAGCAAAGCCTGGCTGAGAAGTGGGACCCTGGGAGATGGGGAAGTGGGACCCCTGGGAGATGGGGAAGTTCTCTGTTTAGAACTCGCACCACCTCTGATCCTGTGGGCTCCATAGCTCTTGCTTTCCAATTATGTTGTTTGTGTATATGACTTGTGTGCAATGTGTAAAGGCATCTTTTAATTCTTATGTCAACCCTTTCTAACTCTCACTATCTGCAGATCCACTGTAGGAATCTTTTAGACTCACAGATCTGTTTGCTGCCTCGTCTCTCCTGACAGACCTCCTGGGCTTCCTGCCATCTGTAACACAGATAGGAAATGCAGTTTGTCTCACATTCTGATGGGCTGGGATTACCGTCCTAGAGTGCCTGCTAAGAGGTGGTCTGGGGCTGTGTTTGAGTACTTTGAGAAGCTGTGATTGATTAGTCATGTCTGCCATAGATCCAGGAAGGAGTAGTGCCCTGCATATTACACTGAGGGAACATGGCTGGATGGCCGACTTTCAAACCTATGAGAAATTCTCTGTCTTCAGCAACTCAGACTGTCCATTTCCCAAGGGGGACATACTTGTCTCCTGGCTTCTGTACCTACTGTGCACCCACCTGCACCATCCTTCTTCTACCTTCTTCCTCATTTTAGTTTTATTTGAATTTTAAGAGTGAAGATTCAGCTTCCTGAAGAAATCCTTTTACTGCCCACCTTCTAATTGTAGGCCCGGTACAGTGGCTCCTGCTACAGAGGGCTTTGCTTCTTTATTTCCTTGTGCCTAGTCGTCTGTCCAGTAATCCCCTGTGTGATGTCTGGTTCCCCTGTGAGACTGTGGTCTGTCTGAGGACAGAAGCATATTTCCTTTTGACATTTATTACTGGCTAGCACTTCAGCTTCTAGCCAGTCTACACTGAATGCTCAGTAGCAGGAAGTGAACAAGTGGGTAAATAAACAGCCTATTTCTTATATGTGCGAAAATAGTAAAACATGTAGGTCTGTGTGCTCCACAATCATGCACAGGGGATGTAAAAATCATTAAAACATATGGTTGGGTAATTCAATATTTTTTTTATTTATTGCTATGCATTTAAAGGGAAAAGATAATAGAGATCACTGTGTTTGTGGCTAATGCCCTAGCACAAAGGACCAATTAGTAAGAGAAAAACACGCATGGTTGACCTACAGGCCCTGGTAAACACAGGTATGCTTGTGTTTCTGTTAGCTGAAGACTACATCCTACATTTGGAAGGGAGGGGATGTGGTGTAGTGGCAACACACTAAGGACTTAGCAACCCAAGCCTGCACATTCTCCTCTCTGTCCCTGTGTCTCCAGAGATATGGCAACCCCTTCCTTCCAGTTACAGCGAGTGCAGCCCTCCATTGGAGGTCCATGACCTTTAAAAGGAGATAGACCAAGGTAAGGATGTGGCCTCATGAACTTGCTGTTTCCTGCAGGCCTAGCTGTGATGCTTGGAGCGGCATGCTCTAAACTCTCATGTGTATCTTCTTATGGTGAAATTCAGGGCTGCTTTTGCACTGCTCTGAGACAGCCTGGATAAAAGCTTACTTCTTTCCCCCGTTCTATTGTTTCTCTAAACAACATTCATATGTATGTGTGTGTGTGTGTACACACTAAACTTTTGTCATATAGAAATAAGCCATAGTTACTCTTTTTGCTTGTTTACCATATATACTTTTATGTGCAGTAAATAGAATAAAATTTGAATTTTTTGACTATATTTATTCAGTCCTCAAATATTTGCTGAGCATCTACTAAGCTTGACTCACTGGGAGTTCAACAGTGGGTAATGCACACAGCACACAAGCTGCTGTAGAAAGTTGCCTAATGTCCCCAACCCTGAAGTTTCCTCGGGTGGGCTAGGCTGACATGTTCTTTATTGGCTATCTTGGGTTCAATATTCCACGTGAGGTTACATGCCAAAAACAAAAATTCCTTTCCCCTTAAGGATGTGGCAGCAAAAGAGGAGGCTTCCTGTCTGATCCTCCTCTGGCACATCAGTGAAAGTAGGTGTGCAAACTGGGATGAGACAGTTCAAAGCTGTAATTCCAGTACTTGGGGGACAGAGGCCGTAGAACCAGGAGCTATACCGTGAGTTCTGGGACAACCTGGGTTACATGAGCCCCGTCTCAAAATACAAACACCCTAAAAGCTAATAAAACAAACAAACCAGCTATCTGAAGTAACCCATGTGCTGCTAAGTCTGCCTTGCTGACGCTGTAACAGAGCTGTATCTGAGGCCCCTGTGTCCTTTCCTGAGTGGCTTCCGGTTTTCAGGGGACGGGATTTGACCCCTTGTTCTGGGCAAAGCAAAAAGCCAGCAAAGGCTAGAAGAACACACATTCAGCTAAACCAAGTTCTTTTAAATCATAAGCAAAGTCGTCAATAATATTAGTTCCCAAGATGCTGAAGCACAGATTTTAATTCCCCCAGAGAAGTTAGCCCCTGTGTGATGAGGTGATGGCTGTTCCGATTTCCCTCACTAGGAGGCAATGGGAAAGATTTGAGAGCTGTGCTCATCCTGATAAGGACATTCTCATAGGAGAGACAGGATGTCAGCTGTGGAGTGACTCCTGCCCCACCTCACTCTCATCTTGATTGGGCATGTGTTCTCTGAGGGAGGCAGTGAGTCCCCAAGTACAGTTAAGACCTGTTATTTGCACCAAACACTTTACTTCTTGTGTGCTTACGATTTATCCTCAAAAGACTAGTGGCAAGGTTCTTACACTCTCTGTGGTAAGGAGATGAAGGGACAAAGGACAAAGCTGTTTGTTCTGATTGGCAGCATCTGGACATTCAGGTCTTCAAGTCCCTGGAGCGCACTAGGAAGGCCGGATTCTACTCTGTCCTGTGCATCTTCCTGTGGCATTCCCCCCAGGAGGGTGGGCAAAGAGAGTACCTTAAGAATGAAAGAGCCATACTCAAGAAATAGCCAGCAGTGGAAAGCCTGGGGAATTAACGGGAGTGGAGGTGGCCAGATAAGGATTGGCCAAATATGTAAATGGCTGAGGTAGACAACGAGCTTTCTTCTCTTCATTATACGGGGAAGAACTGCAAAGTAGCTTGAGGTAAAATGGAGTAGCAGAATAAAATTAGTGTGATATGTAATGGATTAGAGAAAATAACGGGTCTAGAGACAAGAGAAGAAAAACATAAAAAGTGTAATAGTCTAAGCAAGATGTACTACATTCTAGGATAGCAGAACACAGAGATATAAACAGGATCAGGATTTGGAATTAAATGTTTAGCAATATAAATTACATACAATGTTAGCACTGTGTCCCAAGCTAGGAGAATGAAGCATCTATACAGTTAAAGTGAGACGGCTCAGCCCTTTTGCTGCAATCAAGTTAAAGGTCTTAGGATGGGAAACCAGCATGAGACAAATACATGGAAGTCATACAGAGATTATGTGAGGACCGGTGAGATGAGCAAGAGTATGTGCTTGGAAACTGAACTTGGGTTGCCAGGTAACCCCATCCAGGGACAGCAGAAGCACAGTCATCAGGACCGTGCTTTTGATGGGGGAAAGAAAGCACAGAATGTTGTTCGGCATGCACGCTCAGGAAGCTGACATACAAATAGCCATCAATAAAAGTTCAGGGCACTGTTTAGGACAAGATACATTCAGTGTGTGAAAGAATCCCATTTAAAACCCCATCAAGTCATCCCAGGGGAGGTGCCAAATAGCCAGCTAAGTAGGCAGCAGAATGAGCAGAAGGCTCAAGATGGCACCATTGGTCCAGGTCCCATGGTCTCAGTAGTGAGTGACCATTGCAATAATGACCATTGTTGTGGTTATAAAAGCAACCAGTCTCCAGAACTTGAGGCAATGGAAATTAAAATCAAATGAATTCATCTATACAGGAATTGACCTTGACGGTTTAGCTATGATGGAGTTTTCACTGAGAGCCACACCAAATGTTCTAGAAATCAGTCACAGGAAAAAAAACTAAATGAAATCGTCAAAACTATAGGAAAATAGGAGTTGAGCACAGCTACCTGTAATCGAGTGATGCTTGAATTATATATATTTCAAGGGTGGAACCAAAATTTGTGGTCAGAAGTGGGAAGGGTTAATCTACAGACATCCCTAGCAGCATGTCGGGATGGGATGCATTTTTTCATGTTGGGCTCTGCTCCCTGCCTGAGAGGTATAGGTGCAAGTTTCCGTGGGGAGAGAAAACAGTGTATTCCTCCTTCATTGGAATTGGTTCACAGGGGAGCCCCTACCTACTGAGATGCCGCCCAAGAAGCAATGGTTTTATTTTTCTTTTATCTATGACTTAATTCATCAACTTAACTGGCACACCCCTTTCACTCATTCATTCACTTTTTAACCAGCTGTGGTGAGGTTCTGTGCACTATTCCAGACACAAGTGTGAACACGTGGGTCTTGCTCATAGATTGCTGAGAGAAAACACTGTGAACTCCAGTCCTTACTGCACAAGAAACACCTCCAATGCCAGGGCTGCTCAGGAAGGCGTATTTGAGGTAGTGTTTCCACGCTGGTTAATAGGGTGAATTGGTACTGGTGTCTGTAAAGCCCAGTGGGCAGGATAAAGGCCTCCGAGACAGGAAGCGTGGGGTGCAGAGAGCGTGGAAGTGTGGAAGTGAATGAGATTAGAGGACATGGATCTGGGTTCATAACGAGGTTGTTCAGAAGTGTGGCTAGAAAGCAGCAGGCATCAGATCACCAAGGTTTGTGATGTCATAGAGAATTTTGTCCTTTATTTAAACTTGAACCTGTTGGTGAGGGGCCTATTCATGACAGAACCCCAATTCCAGTAGCTCCTATTGCTTTTGAGTTGATTTAAACAAAACAAACAAATGTTTGAACCAAAAAAAAAAAACAGGCATGGATCTTTTAGTAATTGGTTTCCCTTTGTAACTCACAAACAAGTCCCCTGGCATTTTGACACAGAAAGGGACTGTTAACTTCGTACAGTTAGGCTTGCTCTGACTCCACAGTAGTCTTAGGAAATGCCATGAAGAGAAGCTGATCGCTTTACTCCAGTAAGGATCGTGTGTGCTTAAATAATCCTCCTCTTTTTATTTTTTTCATTCATGAGTACAGGTGTGTGCATGTGTGTGGAGGTGCATGTGGAGGTCAGGTGTCAACCTTGAGCGTTATTAGATGCCATCCACATTGTTTTCTCAGACAAGGTCTCTCATTGCCATAGATCTCATGGATTCGGATAGGCTGGCATGCTATTGGACCCCAGGTACTCCAACCTCCACTTCCCCAGTGCGGGATTACAAGGATGCATTACCACATCCAACATTTTAAATAGAGCTTATGGGGTTCAAAAGGAGGTCCTTGGGCTTGAAGGCAAGCATTTGACTGACTCAGCTCTACCCTCAGCCCCTAAAAGTCTTTCTTCTTTAGGAAAAAACATTCAATATTCTCAATGTCCTTGGATTTAACACACCTACCAGTACGACATTGGCCATTAACTATGACTTTTTTTTTTTTTCAGAAAAATGGTAAGGTATAGAACAATCCAGATGAAAATCTCAAGGGCCATGGAATTTAGTTTGTTTTTGTTAGTTTTATGAATTGTGACTAAGTCTCTTAAGCACTATGTAAATTTATGGGTTGCAATGCTGCATTTACTTAAAATTGAAATGCCAGTTACGCTCAGAAAAGGAGCCCAATGATTCCGGGATCCATTGAAGATTTCCAGTTTGAGCTCTGAGTCTGTGGCTTGTTGTTCAGTTTTTAGGTTTCCTATGAACACATTTCTCTAAGGGAGGGAAAATATCCTTAGCTGAGGAACGTGGAGGAAGGCCAGGCACTCAGCCGTCTCTGAGAATTGGCAGGCTGGAAAAAGCTGCTTCCAGCTGATTTTAGACACAGTGCAGCAATCAGCAAATGTTTTCCGGGCATTCATTCCACACACACATTAAGCATTTCTTTGAAATAAGATGTTAGGAAAATAGAGATGTGTTCTTAAGGTCAGCACTGGACTCTGGTTCTTCATAGAGAAGTCGTAGGCCTGTTTTTCCAGCCTCAGCTTGTGCAAGCACAATGAATCTTTGAGGAAAAATTGGGAGAAATCAAAGCAATACCCCTCTGTGAATGCTTAAAGACAGACACTTAAACTTAGGTCAATAGCACAGGCTTTGGCAAGTAGCACAGAGCTTGCATGCCTCTCCGTGTGTGTGTGTGTGTGTGTGTGTGTGTGTGTTTGAGGTAGGAATTTGAAGATTAGGAATGAAAGTAGCAAAAATGCATAAAATAATATTTGTGAATAGCATGAAATAAATAAAATATTTAGGAATAAATTTAACTATGTTGCTGAAAATCTGAAGCATATGAATAAAGTTTAGAACATTGTTGAAGGAAGTTGAAGAAGACTGAAATAAATGGAGAGATGTTATGTGATCGGGGATTGAAAAAAGTTAATATTGTTTTAATGTCTACTAGGTAAAGTGCTCTTCAGATTCAATGTAATTCCTATCAAAATTTTAATGTCACTATTTACAGGAATAGAAAAAAATACTAAATTTGTCATAGATCCAAGAAAGACCTCACCAAATCACAGAGCAGTTTGAGCATAAAGAAGAAATATAAATGCAACATATTTCTTGATTTAATACTGTATTATTGAGCTATAGTATTCAGACCTGTGTGATACTGGAAAATAAACACATTGGCCAATGGAAAAAATAGCTCAAAAATACTACTGACACCTGTACTGTTAATTGATATTGGACAAAAGTCCTCCCCCACACAAAAAGTTGGGAAAATGATTTCTTCCAGCAATGGTGTTGGAAAAACTGGATATCTCCATACACACAAGATAATTTTACCCCTATACTACATATAAAAGCTAGCTGTACATTCAAGACTTTAACCTGAGATTGAAAGCATAAAACCCATAACAGAAAACATAAGAGAGAAGGCTCCTTGATATCGATCTTATCAATGGTTACCAGATATGATAGAACATAAGCCTGTATCCTCACAATGTAAGACTACTCCTTTCCTTGGACATGTTTAAAAGATGCCATGCTTTGGCTGGATTGAAACATCTTTCTTCAGACCCCATCTAGTTGTTTTAGAGTTAAGAAATCTCTTGCTAAAATACATTTTGACTCAGAATTTCTCCCCCAACATCTCAGCCTCTCCCCCAAATCTATTGTCCCATTAGTGGGAATATAAACTGGTCAACACTTGTGGATAACAGTACATTGGTGCTTCAGAAATTTAACACTATAACTGCTATGCAACCTGGCAATTCTGTCCCTGCATCTGTATCTAAGGAGGTAAAAATCTGTATTTTGAACGGACACAAGCACCCATGGCTTATTGCAGGACTGTTTATAATAGACAAGACATAGAAGCAACCTAAGAATCCATCATGGATGAATAAGGAGAGTGTGCCAAACATGTATATGACGGAATACCCTCCAGCCATCCAAGGATGGACATCCTGGGTTTGCAACGGCAGAGATTTGCAAAGAACATTAGGACAAGTGAACTGATGGAGGCTCAGAACGAGAGGCGCTGTGTGACCTGACTCCATTTGTGAATGGGCACTGACAGTGCTTAACTCGTAGATTAGAGTGGTCCGTGTGAAACAAGGGAGACGGGGAGTTGCTGATGCTCGGATCCAAGCTTTCGGTTTCAAAGCTGAGTGAGTTCCGGGCTTCTGAGGTACAGCGTGCTAACTTCAGTCAACACACTTTAACTCTGCTAAAAGAGATCTTAAACGTGCTTGTTGCTTGAACAATGGTGCCTTATGCGGCGATAGATGTAATTAATTTGGTTGTGCTAATCACTCGCATTGTGTACATCCATGGAAGCATCAGGTTGTACACCTTGAAAATGTACAATCTTTACTTGTCAATCATGCTTCAATAAAGCTGAAATGTCACCAGTGTGAGTGGTTGACCTTCCTCTGTTTCTTTGTAATACTAGATTATATCCCCCCTTTCCTTGATCTGTTTATAGTTTGAAAAAGAATAGTAACATCTCATCTGCCACTGGTCTCTTGAGGAGCCACTTAATAAAACGCTTTTACACATCACTTGAACCCAAGTCTTTATCACAGATGAAATGGTTTCTTTCAAACCGTAGTGGTGATGGTGGTGGTGGGGGAGGTAATTCACTAGGGCAAAAGTATTTGGGCCTAGCTATCAAAGCAGAGCTAAGAATTCTTATCTCTTCACTCCAGTGGGACACATGAGTTTTGCATGGGCAGTTAGTGGTAGTCCTATTTAGATACAGCAGTACTATTCTAAATGAATTTTCCCCCCTGGCTTTCCCCCCTTTTCCTTTTTAAGAAGTCATTTAGAAGGTTGATTTGTGTTGCTGGGGAGGCAGACCAGCTTGTGTTCTTCACTCTTTGAGATCTAATAGACCTAAAGTATAAAGTAAAAGCAAAACAGACCAAGTAGATCAGAAGGCTATTGGAAGTTAGAAAGAAGCAGTGACTGACTGGTAATTTTTCCTGTTCTTGTGGGACTAAATGCCTCGCTCTGTGTGTGTGTGTGTGTGTGGTGTGCATGCATGTGTGGTGTGTGTGTGTTTGCACACATGTGCACATGTGTGCGTGTGGTATGTGTGTGTGTGCACGTACATGTGCTTGTTTCTCTTGTGTGCACGTGCATTTGTGTTTCTCCTGTATCTAAACTCTGCCAGGAGAATCCTGTCCAGAAAGGCCTTGGTCTTCTTTATTGCAGAACTTGGTCACACCCAGCGGTCAGTTAGGCTAATGGTAGGTGTATACTCCCAGGGCAGGGAGAAAGAGCAGAGACCTAAGTCACCTTCTCAGAGGCCAATTTCAGTGACCTCAGGACCATCTGTCCTTTTCCTTTGTTCCAAAATGTGGATCCTGATTAGGAAGTTTCCTGCCAATCAGACAGGAACAGGAGCATTAACAGTCAGTGGATTCCCTCCATGTCTCTTTGTCCTTATACTGGGACCCACGAAGATAATGAAAGAATTTTCTCTGAACACTTCAAGCAGGCTGAAATAAAGGGGTCCTTTCTTCTCATGTCCCTTTATATGTCAATTATTTAGACATTTCCAACATTAACTGTGGTTCTTGTCATTTTGTTTTTCATTGGGGTAGAGATATCATAATAGTGCTGGGAAAATATTAAAAGAGGTCCACCTTGTTCTGGAATACAAAAAGGAGCAGAAGTTGGATTTTAAATTTTTGAAGGACTGGGAAACATCTCCCCAAACATCGCAACCTCCATTAGCATCACAATGGCTTGTTCCTTTTTTGCATGTTTGATTTTTTTAAAATTCTAAAATTCTAGGCTCCTTGAAGGCCCCATTTTCACANGGGGGGGGGAGGTGGCAAGCACATTACCTGGATTGCAGCCCTGAAGTTGTGTTTGTGACTTGTGCTTTTGTGTCAGGCTGATCATAAAGAGAATTTGTGTCTGTGTAGGCGTCTCACCAAGTGAAAATTTAGCTCATTTCTTTTTAGGAGAGATTCTGTTATGGCCTTGTTTCTCTGGGCTTCGGATATATTTTTCACACTTTATGAGGTTTCTTCGATTTTTTTCAGGGCCTCATATGGTGCTGAGTTGTCAAGCAAGCTCCGCTTTTCATCCCATCTAAAACTTAAATCAAGCCTTGCTTTTCTATTCGCGTATGCTGTATACTGAGGAGAGTCCAGAGTGATCCCCCTGTTGCCTGAAGCCCAGACTTAAAATTTTCAGAAAAGTAGAGAATTTAATCACCTAAAACAAGTTGAAGCCAATAGACCAGGTCACAGTCTTCAGCTCCAACCCTAAGGAGCAGTTACTCTTGATGTGAAAATTACTTGATTCTAACCACAAAGGGGCCAGTCTCCTGTGGTTGTAAAAACACAACTCTTATCTCAACCAGAATAGGAGAGTTTTCTCTGGAGCCAAATATGAGTATCTGTGGCTGGGGACATAGACTCACATCATCCTATTGTGTGTTCCAACATGGTGACAGTGTCCTGTTGTTTTTTATAGTGACATAGCAAAGATAGTCATAAATCAAGGTAGATTTTTAATACATTAGTAGAAATAACAGGCAGACAGGTTACAGTACAGCAAAGTGGGGACATTTATGACATTTATACTATAAGGTTTGTATACTACCTGAGGGCATTCTTCCTCTCTGGGATGGTAAAAGTTAGGTGTCTGCTTGCATTTTCCAAAAAGATTTGCTTAATAGTCACAGGATGGATATTAGGCCAAACACAGTAGTGAGCAATGAATTACAAAGCAGGCTAAAGACACCCCAGGATGTTGACATCTGTTTAGGTCTAAGCTCATTGGCCCCATAGCATCATAGACCTAAAGATACATGAAAAATGTAACTTCACCAAAGCATATCCTATTTATCTTCTATCTATCTATCTATCTATCTATCTATCTATCTATCTATCTANNATCTATCTATCTATCTATCTATCTATCTATCTATCTATCTATCTATCTTCCTATTTAAAACCTATCTATGTATCTGTCATCTATATTGTCTGTTTATTTACCTACCTATAATCTATTTATTATCTATCTTGCTTATCATCTGTCTCCCTATGCGATTACCTACCTATTCATTTAAACTTTGCTCAGTATTGTATGTAGACTGCTTTTTTTCATTCTCTTGATGACCTAATAAATATATTTTGAAGAGCAAAATTTAAATTGTTGAGTTTTCTTTCATGAAATAATACTTTTTATTTGTAAAAAGTCTTTGCGTATTTTAAGATTATGATGATCTTCCTCATGAATGTATTTTAAATATTTAAATATTTTGTGATTTTTAACTTTTATGTGGAGTTCTTTAACGTATTTCAGATATTTTGTGTGTATAGTGTAGGATAGGAATTGAGTTCGTTTATTTTCAGTGCCCAACTCTTGTGGTCTTGTAAAACTTATTCTTTCTGTATTGGAATGCCTTAGTGCCTTGGTTAAACATCAGTTGAACATAAGAGTTTGATCTAGCTCTCAAATGTACTGCTTCCTTATCCTGTGTGTCTATCCTTGCAACAGAACCAAACTGCCCCAATTTCTGTAGAGTTTTATACGGTAATGCCTTATACAAGGTGGTAAAATGCCTCCAATGTTGTTTTATTTTTTCAAGATTGTTTTGGCTCACAAATGTTTGCACCTCGCATATATTTTGAAATAACAAGTTAATTTTTTATAGAGAACCTATGGGAGTTTGAGCTTGAATGCCTTGAAGCTGGCATCGTTTCAGAAGACATCTTCTCTATCACGCACATGGTACAATGCTTCGCTTATTTATATCCCGTGTTTCCCTTAGCAATGCTGGATATTTCTCAGTGTATTCACATCTTGAGCATATTAATTCAAACTTATGGCCCCACTCAGGAGGCTTAGGTTGAAAGATTGCTATGAGTTCATTGCCTACTTGGGCTACATAGTGCCTTCCACATCAGCCTGAGGTACAGCATATGATTCTGTCTTAAAAGAACTGAAGAGACAGAATTATTCCTGAATACATTTTTGTTTGTTTTTCACAGTTGTGTAAACTTCAGTGTTTTTGAGCTTCTAAGTAAATTATTGGTTGTGTATGGTAGCTGTGTGTTGAGCTATGGTAGGGGAACAACGGTAATATCTTCTGCTTGCTCATTGCAGGGGTCATCGGTGGCAGATCTCCACAGCAAAGGGCAGATTAAGAAAATAAGAGTGTGAACCATGTTCTTAATCAAAGTTTTGCATGACAGAGAATTATCAGAAATGAGGACTGAGGGAGAAGTTAGGCTTTGATGCAGAATAGACCTGTTGCTGTGTAGTAGGTATCTGCTAAGTGGGAACATTGTCTACTGGGAATAAAATGACTGCATCCTGGGAATTGATACTTGTTTGGAGTCTTCTTGACCCCTGAGTGTAGGAAGAAGGCCTCTGAAATGAGGGCTGTAGGACCTCACAGGGGAGATAAATCAAGGAATTCGCTTTTGTACATGCTTTAAGAGGGAAAGAAAAGCAGAGAAAGATGAAGAGGTCAGAGACATTTTGTCCTCTGTGATTTCTGTTTCCCGTAAACCACTCAGTATGCCAGTGTGCCCGTGTGCCACAATTGGGAGGAGCATTTCCTGCCCTCAATCAAGCTGTTATGCTATGACCTTGTCAAATGCATTGATCAATGCCTGTTGCTCTTTAGGTGGAGTCTTTAGATTTTCTTGTGTAGATAACGATGTCTCCAGGAGCTACGATTCTCACATTTGGGTTTTGTGCCCCTCATTTCTTTTCCTTGCCTTATTGCACCACACTGAAGCTCCACCCCAATGCTGAGTGATGGTGGACAGAGGTAAAGCTGACATCCCTTCCTTCTGTCTTCAAGGAGAGCAAGGCGTTCTTCACCATTTGATCGGCTCCAACTGAGATTCTCAGGGAAGCCTTTTGACTGAATAAAGTGTTTGCTTAATTCATGGAAAACTTTTATTATAAAGTGGAGTTGAGTTTTGCAAGAGCAACATCTGCATCTATTGAATGCTTATGTGAGTCTTCTTTATTTTTCATATAAATTAGACTGACTGGTTTTCAATGGTGGGCTAACCTTGGCTTCTTAAGCAAGCCACACTTACACATCTCTTTTAATAGTTTACTGGTAATTTTTATATTTTCAGAAGGAATTTTTTATCATGTTTTTCTTTAAATGCTTCTTTTTAGGTTTACTATCTGAATAATGCTAGATTCATAAAAAAATTTGAGAAATGTTCACGCTTCCCATTTTCTGGCAGATTTTTTTTAATGACTGATACCACTCATTTCTCAGATGTTTTACAGAATTTGACGTTGAACCAGTTGCTTTTTCTTTTTACTTTTAGAATTGTGTTGTGTATTTATGTATATGTGTGTATGGTATATGGTGAATTTATGTATAATATATATAGCGTATATGTGTATTTGGTATATGGTGTATGTGTGTGTGTGTTTGTGTGTGTGTAAGAGAGAGAGAGAGAGAGAAAGTAGGTGTACATAATGTATGTATAGAGGTGAGAGAAAGATGCTGGTCTGGTGCCCTCTGCTTAATTCATTGAGACATGGTCTTTCCCTTAGTGCTGAGCTCCAGCAAGCCCCACTGGCCCTCTTGTCTCTGCCCTTCATGTGTTGTCACATGCAGCCAAAGTGCTAACGTCTGACTTCAGGTCCTGACTCAGGTGCCACAAGCAGTCTTCTCCTCTGAGCACCCTGATACCCCTCTATGACTTTTTTAGGGATACAATTCACTTTGTTTAAACTTTAAGGTTTATTGACATGATAATCACAACACTTGCTTTTTAAAACTCTTTAACATTCTAAAGAAATTTGCTTGTAGCTTCTTTATAATTCCTGATTTTGATACTTTCTGTTGTCTCTCTTTCCCTCCCTCCCTCCTTGTTACTGGCCTAGGCAGCTGCAGGAAATTTTCAAGGTCTGAGCTCCAGGCTGTGTGATGTATTCACAGCCTTTGGAAAAGCCCTCTGCTTAACAACCTCAGAGTTTTGGCATGTGTTCTCTGACTACAGAACAGATGTTTCCTCAGAAACAAAAGCACAGGGCCCTACAGTTGGTCTAAGGCTTTGCCACAAATAACATGGACTGTGGAAGCAACAGACCTTACGGAGAGAGTCTCTACAGGGTCACAAGCCTGTGCCAGGGTCTTGGGGTTGAAAACACAAGATCTTATTGGTGCCCTGGTGTTTTACCATGCAGGACTTAGAGGTTTTAACCCCTTCCAGAACCTTCCAGAAGTTCAGCTTCATAGATGTGCAGTGATGACCATTGTGTAGGTTTCAGGATTCTGGGACAGCCTTTATTTAGAGATTTCCTTCCTTTTTCTTTCTTTGTGCATGCTGCATGCTGCATGGTCTGGCAGACCTGCTGCCTCCACCTGAAGTCTGTGTATGGAGCTGCCTCAGAGAAATCTCAACTCTCAGCCAGACTGAAAAGTCCAGAGCAAGCTTTCTCTTCTCCGCTGGCAGACTCTTCAAAGCACAAAGAGCCTCCATAAATGAGACACAAAGCACCCCTACCCGGAGCCCACCCCCAGATGTTCATTTGGCGTCTGTGTTCAGTCTTTCAGCCATACATCACATGTCACCTGGGGTTTAGTCACAAGCCTGGAACAGCCTCCCCCGTTTCAGTCTCCTATGAGCATCTCCTCCGTGGTGGTCCTTGGCTTCAGCCCAAAGGAAAGACCCCTTTCCTTCTTCTTTTCTTTCCTACAAATTCCTGCACCATTTTAAAAGTAATACCAGATATGTGGAAATATTATTTTCCTTTTGTTAACTTATTTTCTGTGAACCATTAGTCACCTGAAAGGACAATGTTTGAATTCTCTAAGTCATGGTCAGAAAAGAACTTTCAAAGCATTTCCCATTGTTATCACCTGGGCCCATAGGGCCAGGACTGTAACTCAGTGGTAAAGAACTAGCTTAGCATGCTCAAAGCGGGAAGAGAGAGAAGGAAGAAGGGAGGGGAGAGGAGGGAGGAAGAGAAGGAAGGTGGAGAGGGAAGAAGGAGGGAGGAAGACAAGGAGGGAAGGAAGAAGAGAAGGGAGGAAGAAAAAGAAGGGAGGAAGGGAGAAAGAGAAAGGAGAGGGATGGAGAGAAGGGAGGGAGAGAGAGAAGGAGGGATGGAGGGAAGGATAGAATATTTGTAACATCACCACCATCACCACCCTTGGACTTTAATTTAAGAACACATATAATGTATCCCAGGGTGGCCATGGGGCTATCCAGCTTATGTTTTGTGCTCTGGGCTTACCCATCCTGTCTTCATGTTTCATTTGCTGATTTAATCCATCCATACTGTGATCACCCTCTCATTACCATATATTTTCAAAAATATTTTTATGAAATGTGTCAGTGCTGTCATGATACTTACTGGTAGCATGTGGAATGTATTTACTTAACATTCTCAGAAGTGAATATCACACACACACACACACACACACACGCACGTGCGTGTGCACACACACATATACACACACACAGAGTGAGAGAGAAAGTCTACAGCACCTTTCTTTAAATATCACTGAGTACACGTAACTGTGAAAAACACAATGATATGATTATGTTATTCACAATTATATATTCTGTGGTACAGAAGCTAAATTGCAACAATAGATTCCTTTAGAAGTTAGGTTCTTAAGAGTTACAAGATGCCAGGTTGGTGGCAGAGCCCTAGTGGTAGTTCCTCTAAGCATTGGGTGGTATAGAAACCAGACACAGTGACCACTTCTCAGCTTGTCCCTGATCAACCACATGGTTCTTGATAAACCCTCTCCCAAGCCACCCCATGTAGTTGTCTCAATATGAATACTTCATGACCCATTACAGATTCTTGTCCTGGTCAAATGGGTCATTGGGGCAAGTGCTTTGACCTTCAATTGAGCATGATGCTCAAGCTTTACTTAACAAACTGTAAACTCAAACCTGTAGCCTGAAACTCCTGGTCAGTGTGCAATATGCTAAGTGCTTTGCAATAGAGTCAGAAAGGCAAAGGTGCTAAATACTAAAGGATCAACCCTCCCTCCTCTCCATCCAGAAAGTTTTTATGTAGCTGAGAAAAACCTTGAACTGAGTACATGTAATTGTGATCTTCGTACTTCCACATTGGGATGCTGGGATGACAAGAATACCAATACCCAGTTTGTGTAGTGCAAAGGATTGAATTCGGGTTCATGCATGGTGGGCAAATATTCCACCAACTGAGCTCCATCCCCTGCTCCCAAATGACTTTCTATTCATATCACAGATTCAGTTAAATTCTACAAGTAGCGAACATAAACTTAGAGCTACTTGATTAAAAAATGTAAGAACAAAGATGCATCTATCTCAATTCCATATTGGAATGACCTGGTGGCAAAAGGTCGGGGTGGGGAGAAAAGGAGGCTGAAAGAGCAGAGAGGAAAACTTACATTTCGAAGTTAATCAAAAAAGTTGTCATACAAAATGGGAAACAATGAAAATTGAGCTAATGAAAACGATCGGCCACAACTGACTGGGTTTCCACATTTAGAAGAGAGCTATGGCTTGGTGTTTGGTTCAACTCTGTCAAATGATTGGATGCCACAGCTTCACGGACACAAACACTGCTGTGCTGGTTTTGTTCAATTGCATTTGCATCCTAATGAGTAGCAATGATGCTCACCTGTCCCTGCTGAATCTGTAATGAAAACTCTAGGTAGAAATATTTATCTTCCTGACTAGATGAGAAGAAAATGGGTAAAAACCATGTAAGAACAATATTGTCCCTGCAAGAGACTAAGGAAGTGAGACTAGGAATTTTCCAGCATGGTGACCCAGTTTTTGATTCAAGATGTACCCCGTCTTTACACATTCTGCCTTGTAACTGAGTCTAGATCAAAGGCAAGAGGCAATGACTGCAGAACAGTGGGTATCCAGGGAGAGCGAAGTATCTGTCAGCTGTCAATCAGTCATATATCCAGGTTCTCACTGGATGGATGACATGTTTATAATTGCATCGGTAGTGATGGGGTGAGCAGGCCTGCTTTTCATCCCACCCGGCTCTCGCACAGCTAGCTTATACCCTGAAATAACAACACACAAATTGTATTCAGTTAAGCACTGCCTGGCCCATTATATCTAGCCTCTTCTTGGCTAACTCTCACAGCTTAATTAACCCTTATCTAGTAATCTGTGTATCACCACGGGTCGTGGCTTACAGGGAAGATTATAACCCATGTCCATCTTGGGCCGGAGCTTCATGGTGTCCTCCTGACTCTGCTTTCTTCCTCCCACAATTCTGTTCTGTCCTCCCCACCTACCTATGTTCTGACCTATCAGGC
>LOEQ01001362.1:37103-50911 GCA_001685075.1 Bramus lutescens
TTTATTAATTAACCAATGAAAGCAACAGATAGATAGAAGACCCTCCTGCATCATGCATCTCCTTTTCTTCCTGAAGTCCGGCTACAGGTGACTGATTTTTACAGCCAAACTTCTCAGGCTGGCTGTTGAGCATGCAGCCTAGGCTTAGGGATCCCTATGCCCTCACCAACTGGAAGGCTTTGCCCAGGAACCATAAACTGGTTGTCAAATGACAAGATGGGGACCCAGGTGCTCTGATGACAACTTGTTCATTTGTAATCTTTCCTTAAATACACAGTCACAAACAAATCATCTCACTTGGTTCACTAAAGCCATTGTCTGGCAGCACTATTTCTATCTGCAGAGACCCCTGGATTGTCAGGTGGAAAAGACTTCTGCCTTTTCTTGGCCAATTTGCCAAAAACATATCAGAGAGAGTTATTGATCTTTTCCCTCGGACCTATTCAGCTCTTTCTTTTCTGCTTCCTTTCTTTTCTTCCTCTTAAGCTGACATCCAATAACAGGCATTTATTTCAGGTGCCAGCAGTATGTCAGCACCAATAACTTGCACAGTTTGTGTTTCCGTTCCCTCCTCTTCATACAAAGTCCGCTTTCTTGGGTATATTGACAATGTAGGAATCTACCTGTCATGCTGATTTCTCGTAGGCATTTGTCTTGGGGGTTGTTATGAGTCTGAATTGGTCCATGAGAGTGGATTCCATCTGAATACAATATTTGGGCTTCACTGCATGTATATCTCCTTTTTTTTCAATTGTAAAAAATATTGGATATCAGGGAATCTTATTTTATACTTAATTTATAAAAGAAAGCCAAGAAGATTAGTCAGAGGCATTTAAATAGCTAATTAGTTTCTCAACAGGAATAGATTTGGGATTTAGCCTTCAGAAATATGAACCATTCTTTCAAAAATCTTTGACACTGAATAGAGCTGCATTCCCCACTGTGAGAGCTGTTCACTTCCTGCCTTTTCCTAGCCAGAGGCTTCATTTTATATTGTCCTATGTATTGAACTATGTATTGTCCTTTGTATCAAAGAAGAAGACCTAAGGAGTCAAATACATAATTACCAGAAAAAAATAAAATAAGACGGTTAAGGGGACACTAGGTAAGATGACATTTGAGATGTGTCTAAGAACAGGACCATGACAACTGTTAGCCGATGCCTGGTGAGCACCATGCAGACTGGTTGTTGGACCTGGTGTTTGGGTGGATCTGTAAGGTATCTTCTCACATTATCCTGCAAAAAGGCTCACTGGTCATCTGAGCAAAGCTTTCCAGAAATGTTCTGATGATGCTCAGATGTGTGGTCCCATGGTGAGTCTCATGGGGACGACAGAGATACGGACCTAGGTATAACTAGGACTTCTGAAGAACTCTCAAGTGTAGATCAGCTTGGGTGGAACAAAATTGTGTTGCCGTTTGCGACACTGCCACGGAGGACGCTGCTTGTCTGAGCAGCCACTTTCAGAATCCTCTCTGTTCCTCCCAGACGTAGCTTCAGAGGATTTAGATTACATAGCAACTCAAATCAGCAGTTATATTTTATTTTTATTCTCTTCTGTCTGCTCCCCCTCCCCCACTCTCTTGGTTCTAGAACTAGGGCCTACTGAGGTTAATTTAAATAACGTTAATTTGGCTTGGAATTAGTTGCAGTTAGGAGAAGAAAAGTGTTGATATGGTGGAATATAAGCAATTTACAAATTTATATAGGAATCCTAAAAATATGCCCATGAAATTTTCATAACTCTAAAATGGGAATGGAACCAAAATGTTTAGTCAGACATGATAATTATAGCTAACATTTATTGAGGCCTTCTAATGTGACAGCGACTGTTGTAATTACTTTACATTTATTAGCTATGTAGTTCGCACAATAGCCCAATGAGGCAATTCCTATTGCCATTTTACAAAGCCAGAAACAAGCATGGCATGGCTGTAATTTACTTCCAGGCACCGGTGGGCAGTGGTGCTCGTATTTGTCATTAAGATTTTTACATTACAGTCGCAACCACCTGGCTAGAAGGGCTGTGAATGGGTCTAGCTCTTGGCCCTTAACTTGTAAAGTGTTTCTCAGGGACTGTTTCTGTAACAGGCTGAGAATACCTTTTGGAATTTTTACCTTGGAAATATCATTAAGTATAATGAATACTCATTTATTAGTTACTTTTCTCTTTGTTGTGGCCAAAATAGCTGACAAGAAGCAACTTAGAGAAGGAGGGCTTTATGTTTTGAGGGGATGTGGGAGACAGACATTCGTGGTGGGGAAGGCATGGAACATGATGGAAGGGAAGAGAGTGAGACAGCTGATGACTACGAGTCCGTAGTCAGGGAACAAGACGGAGATGAATACAGGGGCTTAGTTCACATTTTCCTCTTTCATACACGCCAGGTTCTAGCCTACAGGATGGTGCTGTGCGCACTAAGGACAGGTCTTCTCGCATCAGATGAATTTTTTTTTGTAAGCATCCTCATCAACAAACCTAGAGGCATGTTTCCATGGTGATTTTAAATCCAGTCAGGTCAACAATGAAGATTATAACGAGTCAGTTCGCTTATATTTGTATTGGTTTCTCGGGGCTGCTGCAGTAAAACTTCCAGCAAATGGCTTCGCATAGCAGAAGGTACTCTCACAGTTTGAGGGTTCTGGGTGCTGAAGTCAAGTTATGGCAGGGCCACTCTTTTCTCAGAAGGTTATAGGCGAGTGGCTTCCAGTAATTCTCAACCGTCTTTGGCTCATGGGCATTCTCTCTAATAGTCCCATCCAATGTCCCATAGTGTTCTGCCTATGAATTTATTATCTTCTCATTAGGCTAATCTCTACTCCCAATATGACCCAATCATAACTTGATTACTTATGCAAAGGTTCATCTTCCAAATAAGGCCACATGCACAGGTGGGGGAAATTAGGTCTTGAATATATTTGGGGGCAGGTGGGAGGGAACTTAAGTCTCAACAGTGCGCTATTCTCCTTAGCTCATATTACTGCTTATGTTCTAATTTTAACAAGGCAATTTCCCTCTTCCTCCTCCAACATGGAACTAATTCTTTTCTTCCTCCCCACCCCAGACAGGGTTTCTCTGCAGCTTTGGAGCCTGTCCTAGAACTAGCTCTTGTAGCCCAGGCTGGCCTTGAACTCACAGAGATTCACCTGCCTCTGCCTCTCAAGTGCTGGGATTAAAGGTGTGAGCCACCACCACCCAGCATTAATTCCTTTCTTCTTTAAAACAGTATCTAATATACTAGGAGAGATGGCTCCCAACATACAACAGGCAGGTAACACCACATCTCTGAAGAGGCCTGGGATTCTGGACCCAGGTGGGCCAGTTCTCATGATCAGTTCTATATTTAATCATAAGCCCCTTTGTATTTTCTCTTTTAGATTACTTTCCCATTGTCTATAACAGTTAAAACAATAGTGTGAGAACCATTGTAAAATTGGTATTCACAGTTCACCTACTGCCAGAACTTCATGCTAGTTCTTAAGAAATCTTTGCTTATTTTCTAACCTTCCTCATAACAGTTCACTGAGTTGAAGATGCATAATTTAGCCATTCTTGGAGCTGGCACTTAGACCATTTCCATTTTTTCTTTTGCTTTATTACTGCAATGAATATTTATACATATAACTTTTTCCTTCGAGTTGGTTTTCTGAGAGGGGTTTTGAAAAGAATATACTATTTTGGGATATCTTGATGGCCTATTGTTTGGTACAGAGTGCTGTCAGCAACTGTTGGAGAATCACCCTCAAACTTACCATTTGCTTCTTTGTTTTCAGTGGTTTTCCACTGTCTTCGTTTGAACTTTGTAATTATCACAGTGGACTGCATTTCAGATGCGTTTCGTCTCCACATTAAAAACCCTCCCAGAGCCAATAGCTTATCTTCCTTTCACAGTTGTTAAAAACCTCCTAAGAAGGAAGTTGGATTGATTCATCACATAACCCAGTACTTAAAGCTTCCTGAGCTGACAGGGCTGCAATAATTTAATTTCTGTTCCCGCATGTTCGAACTTCACTCTTAAAAACACCTAAAATTCAAAGCAAAGATAAAAGTTGGTCATATTAACATGGGAAGTTTTTAAGAGCAAAAAGTTTCCAATACATAGCTCCTTGTTTTAATTTAACAGCAGTGTTTACATGTCTCTTGTTTGGGGTTTTGTTTCCCCACCCCTGACTTTCCTTGGTAATCATGGGTCCTAAATGCTCTGTAAACTTGTTGAATGGAAGTTGATTCATCTCATAATAAATTCATAAGTACCTGCTCAAATTAGCTTTAGTAAATAAAATTACCAGCTTTATCACTCACTTCTTAAATGACTTATGCTAAATTAATTTGCAAATGTATTGATTTGCATCATGCATCTAAAATATATAGTCACACACATTTATTAGGAATTTACCTTTATCACAGTTTTGATATTTGTATCTGAAACTTGGCATGATTAAAAGAGGAATATTTTAGAAAACGTGTATCTTCAGTGGTAGGTAGGTGTCTCAAGTCACATTTTCTTCACATCAATTGCTTTGTAGAACCAAATCCAAGAGTGTTCATTGGAGGGCTGGCAAAAGAAGATGTTAAACATTCCATGGGATTTTACTTTGTTTCAAATTAATTATGTTTTTCCAACTCTTCTATTTCAAAGCAAGTGAGGAGCTGGCCTTAAATGCAGAGCCAACCATCTGACGTTTATATAATGCTAGCTGCCTTCTTTGAGGCCACCTATAAACTGTTAGTGTAGCAGTGATAACCAACCTGTGGGTCTTGACCTCTTTGGGGGTTTGAATGTCCCTTTCACAGGGATCACCTAAGAATATCAGAAAACACAGATATTTATATTACAATCCATAATTGTAGCAAAAGTACAGTTATGAAGTAGCAACAAAAGTAATTTTATGGTTGGAGGTCACCACAATATGAGAAACTATATTAAAGGGTTACAGCACTAGGAAGGTTGAGAACCACTGGGTTAGGGGTAAGATTATGTCAACAGGCAAAATAGAACAATGTGTTCAATCTTTGCACACTGATGTGGAGGTTTAGGGGGTTGTTATTCTAGTATTCTTCTGACTTCAGAACAAAACCACGGAGCTAGATAATTATGTCCCTGTTTTAGAGGCTAAAGATGTGTTTATTTAACACATACGTGTAAACACACATGCACATATACTCTATCCATGGGCATATGTGTATATGTGTATGTATACACATGTATATATGTAATAACACATTTATGTATGTGTATATACACATTGCATTTTATATCTCTTGCATTCTAGTCCTATTTTGTAACTCTAAAGTGGAAAGATGGCCAAACACTTGTAATAGAAAAGGCAATTGAGTGTTATTCCAATCATTTCAACTCCTTCAGTGGAAAGGGAGTAGCATGCCTTATTCTTAGGCAAGATACTCTTTTGTTTTGATAAAACGTGCTGACAGAGAATATTTACTATGTCATTTGGATACTCAAAGGATTGAACTGGGAAGCAACAATGAAATCAAGAGACAGCTGAAGTCCTGTGTGTGAGGGATGTGGGATGGACAGGGAATGACAAAGTGTGAGGAAAAGGAGAGATTTCTGAAGTTCTAATGAGACACGTTAGCCTGTGAGAAACTCTTTTAGTGGTGGTGACCAAAAGCATCGTTAAAGAACAGGAACATCAAATATTTAATTTTAAGTTGTTGCTTGGTGGTGGATTATCCATTTTTTGAAAGAATCCAGAGAAAGGCTATGCTCTCTGGGTTGAGCGAAGAAAAATGCAAAGAGACCAGGCAGGGAATGCACCTGACTCTGGAGAAGTAGAATTCTTGGGCTTGTTGGTGAACGCATCTGTGAACTTTTGGGTTAGACATCACCACCAACAAAGGCTGCATCCAAACCATCATTGTTCCCCAATGGTCTTGTCTGATGCCAGAGGCTAGGAAGGCTTTTGGGTTTTTGCCTCCACCACAAGTCAGGGCAAAAAACATCATGGGGACTGGCATTTGTGGTCCACATTGATGCATCTACCCACGAAGCACTGTGGACTCTCTCAGAGGCTGCGGTGTCTGCTTACAGGTGGATGTTGTTCAGTCACCAGCATCATCAGCTCAGACTGATCCTCCAACTTGGATCTCTTACAGATCTGCTTTCTCTTCTTTATGTGTCACTATGTTTCAACTCCAGATTGACCTTCCCTTAGAATAACAGCTGTTTGTTCACAAACAATAAATATTTTGCCTCTGCCCAATCTGTACACACAAGGTGGATGGGTGAGGGCAATCCCATATTTTCAGTCTTAGTTTTCCTCGGAATTAGTTTGGGACCTTTAGTTTTAATTATCATTTGAAGTGGGACTCGAGGCAGACCAGCCTACCTCCTTCAGCCACAGGTAGAGCTGGCCTCACTCCATCATTGCCAGAGTGCCCCCCCCGGTGCCTTGCAAATAAGATACACCATTAATATTTCTGGATAAATGAATGTACGTTTCATTGTGGTGGGAAAACAAAGAGAAGAAGAGGAATAGCAGAGACATTCCAGTTGAAAAGGAATGCTATTAAGGCTAAATGTATTCATTTGTCTTTTTTACCTATTAGGCAAGAAAAGATTGCCTTGTTCGAAGAGAACACTCAAGGCTCAATGAGATGCCGAAAGGGCTTTTGTACGAACTTTCCTTAAGCTTGTCATAGTCTCCCCTGGAGCAACTTTCTTAAAGTTCAAAGACATCCATTACGGATGTGAAGGGGGGAACCACACAAAGAGAAGCAGAGCTACATCACGTGGTGCACTGGTGAGGTGCCTGGTTTTTCCTTCAGGCATGTGTTTCTGTAAACTTCACTATGAAGTATTCTATGAGGCAGAGAAGAGAGACACCTGGGAATCTGAAACAAGCAAGGAGGCAAAAGTCATGCATCTGGACTCGGCTTTCTCTACAGCTTACAGGATCATAAGCTCTCACCTAGACCGGAACTTTACCTTGAAGTTACCAAATTAAGGTTGCCTCACCTGGGTATTGGTGGTGGCGATTGTTGGCTCTACTTGCTTCTTGAAGTCCATTAAAGAATTGAGATGAAAATAAATACAGAACTTAGCTAATACCTATCCTCCTCCAAGAGAGTTGCTTTTTGGTTGAAATTGAGTGAGTTCAGCTCCGTGGCCAAACCCAAGTCAAGTAGCTGAGAAGGGCTACGGAAAGAGAAGCTGCAGAATGGGCAGGCTGGACCTAGGACAAGAACAGGATGAAGAGAACCATGATTCATCCCATAAAACACCTAAAGATTCTTGTTCCACATGAGCAGGTGAAAAGCATGTTGACGAAGAACAATCTCGATACCGTCTTACACATTTAGTAGATGGATGAACCTGTGCCCTAGCCCTTTTGAACTTCACATCTCCGGCATGTAAAATGAAAACAAAAATCAAAAAAAATTCAATTTATAAGTCAGCGTTTTCGCAATTAAATTTGTCTATTATTGATGTCCAACTGATGTTTAAGAAATATAAATATTGAGACTAGTGGGGTGTGTATGTGTGTGTGTATGGGGCTGTGATACAGATACTTCATTTGTGGCAGAGCATTCCACACACACTTCTTCCGTGAACCTTGAGCATTTGTGAGTTTCTCTGTTAACGACCATCGGCTGCACCAGAAAAGAACCTTTTCTGATGAAAGTGGAGAGCTGAAATGTGTGATTTTTAACCATGTTCTGCCAACTAGGCACTTTCTGGGATTTTCAAGATAATTGTAAGTTGTTTTTTTTAGTTTCTTGCGAGGTGTGAAGGTGTGTATGTGTGTGTGTATGATGACATACTTCTTGTTCAGTTCTGGAAGGAGCCTTGTGTCTTTGTGGCCCAGACATTCTGAGAACATTTTTCTAGCCATTCTCCCTGGCTCTGTCACCTCTGTGGTTCAGTACAGATGCACGATGGGTGGTTTGTTTTGTTGTATACTTTCTCTATCTTCCTCTCGATGCTGAGGCTAAGGTATAGCCCCCAGCCCCGATTTTGTTTTCCATCATCTTTACATGTTCCATGACAATTTTTTTTCTTACACCTCTACCCTCCTAATATCACCTTAGCCCCGGCACAGTCAGTGAAAACCGAGGAAGGGAAATTTCAACTGGGCCGGACACTTTGATGCTGCCAAGCACCACGTTGAAATAGGACTCTGGGTATGAGGAAAGCACAGGGGAATGAGCTTCGCTTAGCTCGACTTCCCTGGTTAGGAACTGCAAATTCCCATGATGCTAGGAATCAACCCAGGTGACCTCATGTAAATCCAGGCTCAGTGCTCAGAAGGAGCTTCTGGCTTCTGAGCGCGAGAGAAGTTCGGGAGACAGGAAGAAACTCGAGCCCTCTGCTCCACTGTTCTCACATCCATTCCCACCCCCTTCATAGTTCGTGGAAATAATCTTTCTTTTCTTTCCTTCCTTTTTTTTTAAATCAGACTAATTCCCCTACAGCTTATGTTTTAATTAATTTATTTTTTATTTTATGTGCACTGGTGTTTTTCCATGGGTGTCGGGTCCCCTAGTACTAGAATTATAGACAGTTGTGAGCTGCCATGTAGCTACTAGGAATTGAACCCAGGCCCTCTGGAAGATCAGTCAGCGTTCTTAACCACTGAGCCATCTCTCCAGCTCCCCCCTACAGCTCTTATCTCGTCCCCTCAGTTAGCTGCAAACCCCCACACCTTCTTTCAGGTTGTTTTCCACAATGACAGGCTGATACTGACTTTGCAAAATCATTCACAAAGAGAAGCACTTGGTTCAAATGTAGCGGGCAACCTTTAAGGTTAGGAAGGACAGTTTGCTACCAGACACCCGAGAGAAACATTCACCTGGGGTCAACACCTTTTCTGCTCTGTGCTTGTCTCCCCTTTCCTTGGCCGTTCCCAGAGCTCACACCTAAAAGGTGACTTGGGGTTTTGTTTCACTGCATAATAGTTTGTGCATTCATCAGATCTTTAAATGACACCCACTATAATACAGCTCTAATAATAACCACGCACCCTATGCACAGTTATATTTGCTTGTAGGAGTGAATCCAGCATGCATTTCTTTCTCAAAGAATTTAACTGAGAATGACTTAGGAAGCATTACATAGAGGTCAGTTATGCGCGTTGTGGGGTGATTACTTTTTTCTTGAGATTTGTAAGAAAGTACCGAATCATGGTTCTTTCATGCTCCCTTTGAAGTCAGCCATAGAGAATGCAATGATCTAATATTAGATAGCATCGGGGCTTATGTAAGCGCTGAAACAGGAGTGAGGCAATTTCATAAAAATGTGAGGAGGCTGGAAATATTTTCAAAAACCTGTTTCTCTCTGTTGTAGGGAGACTAACTGCCAGGCTTCAGGCAAAAGTGGAGACTTAAGCACCGGGAGGTGAGAAAGCAAAACTCGGAGTGCAGTGTTGACTCTATTGGTCCCAGGGTTTCTTGGAATGCGTAAGAAAGTGGAACAGGTGGAGCGCAGTCCGCTGATGACTCAGGAAGGCCTGTAGGAAACTCACGACTGTTGAGCAAAAGCACTCTTCCTGCTCGACCTTCAGGAGATAGCATCCTCCGCAGGGTGTGGTTGTCCTTGAGTGTGAAGCCCCCTCCTGCCTCTGACCTGCTGCCCCGAGGAAATGACAGAGACCCCAGACAGGAGGATTCAAATCTAGGAAAACAAACAGAGCATTGTTTTCAGGTTGTGATCCAGAAGTACTCAGGACTGGGGGTGACTGGCAGAGTAGAAGAATGTGACCAAGTACAGTGCTCTATTTTGCACCTTAAAATAAATATGAAAGTAGCCTTAGCTAAGGTCTGGACACTCGTCTTTGCAATGGTTTCTAGCTTGTCTCCATTCTACCTTTCTCCTCTTTGTCCCCGACACTCTTCTGAGAGCTGTCCTTCTGCTTTATAAGCACCATGGAGGTGTGTATGTGTACCTGTTATGAGTGTGTGCACATGTATGTGCACATGTGTGTGTGCGCAAATATATGCTTGTGCATGCAGAGTTTTGAGGTCAACATAAGGTGTTGATCTTCTTTATTTGCTCTCCTTTTTCTTTTTTTGAAGCAAGATTTTTCACTGAACATGGAACTTGTTGATGTTGCTCAACTTCTGGCCCCCAGGTCCCAGGGCTTTTCTTGCCTTTCCTCCTCTGCACTGGGAGTACAAGCTGTGTGTTACCTACCACACATGTTTTACATGGGTTCTGGGTATCAGACTCAGGTTCTCCTGCTTGTGCAGCAGCGTGGGGCTGATGGAGCTATCTCCGCAGCTCTCGGTAGTAGTGACTTTCTGATAGAATTGTGCATCAGCTCCCTCCCAAATTTCTTTCAGACTGTTAACCTCCGTGGCCTGATCCTGCTCGTCTCTCTGTCTCTTCCTTTTCATGTTAAAGCTATCTTCTCTTTCACAAGTAGCTTCATTCTTCTCCCAGGACTTTACAGCTACCTTGGTGAGCATGGGATGTTTCTCTGTCTTGGTTACCTGTTCTTGCTACTCCTACGGCGTGTATTCTGGCATCTGGACTAAACCTGTCACTGGTGATGTCACTATTCTCTTTCTATATTCCTTCCTGGGTTTTAGTCCCATGTTCATGGGGGCACCTTTCTGATGGTGGGTGATAAGAGACCTTAGCCTTCCTAACTTTTTCTTCTTGATATTTCCTAGATTTCCTAGACCTCTGGCGATACTGCCCACTGGGGAGCTCACACCTCCTCTGCCAGTGCTGGTATCCAGGATGCTGAGCTCCAGACTTAGGAATCTTTGGGAGCTTCAGCTGCTTATATCTTCTTCAGTTGCACTTACAGGAATGTCCTCTTTTGTGTAATAATGGGGGCAGTGCCTTTTCTTCTCAGGAGTCACTCTTTGTCCGTAATGCCATTCTGAAGGATCCATTGGAGGCTTTGGAAAACTTTCTAAAATTCAGCTACTGTTCTCCTTTGCACTATTTTTTTCACCCTTTGCCACCTGAAAGATGGAAGCGGCCATCTTGGATTCTGAAGAATGAGGTGTGGGGAATATGAGCAGAAAGCCCATAAATCAGCCCGGACTGCTTCTCTCTGGGTTTTGTCTCTCTTCTTCACGAGAGAGACTTTTTATCTTGTAGTCATCAGTACTATTTATCTATTTGTGTGTGGGGGGCTACATAGCGGCAGATCTAAATTATTCAAGTCTCGTGGAAAAACAAAATTATAGACTTGGCAAGACTTTTAATTACTAAGCTGACATATTCAGTCTATATCTCAATGTGTATATAGAGAAAGCCTCATATAAATACATTATGTCTCAGTATGCACTATGGAGCTAATTAGGATTTATGTATGAAGATACAGGAGTGCAACAATGCAATTCAGATCCCTTGCTTATGCACTGGGGGTGGGTCCTCTTTGATTTTCTCTTTTGTCTTTTGAATGAAACATATTGCCTTAAAATCATGCAAAATTTCCATAATGAAGAAGAAGCCACACCATAACAGAAGGAGTTCATTTTACCTCAGGATTTTAAAATGTACAACCCAACAGGTGTCTAAAGCCCATAGAAGAGTCAAGAGAAATTGTTACCTAATGCTGTGGTCTGAGTGTTTCTGTTTTTCCCAAACTCCTGAGTGTAGTTCTAACCTCGAAGGGGATGGCAGAAAGAGGTGGGGCCATCTACAGAAGATCTGATAGTGGGATAAATTCTTCAGGTATGAAATTGTCCCTACAAAACAGGTCACACATGTGAGAATATGGCAAAAAAAAGCACCATTTATGAGCCAGGAGCAAAGCTCTCATAGAACATCGAATCTCCTAGTACCCTGAAGTCAGACTGCTTAGCCACCAGAACTACTGAGAAATAAAATTCCTGCTGTTCATAGCTATCCCACTCGTCATATTTTTTTTATAGATGCCAGGAGAGACCAAAAGCACTTGACTGCATTTATTAAAGACAACATGAAGAACCACCCTGGAAAAGATTCTCCTTTTTCTTTTGGGATTTGATTCTTCCAGTACAGTGGTTACACTCTATCATCACATTGGAGCTACTCTGATGTCCAGACTCTGTTTGCCATGGAGGAGGATTGGTCACTCAGATCAATTCTTTCCACCCTGACTTGAGGGAATCTCTTTGAAGCTTTTGAGAGTTCAGGGTCGTCAGAGCTGAGAGCAGTGGGATTGCCTACAGCCTTGAGTCGGGCTGTGCCCCTTTGGGCAGTTGACTATTCGTGCTGATGGATTTTATTTCCATTTATGTGACAGGCTGGCTTTCCTTTATGTGAAATATCTGGGACCAAAAATGTTTTGAATTTTGCCCCCTCCCCACCAATTTTGGAAATTTGGTATACATAATAAGATCTTGGAGACAGGACTAAAATCTAAACATGAAGTTGATTGATGTTCCTCTATATCTTATGCATATAATCTGAGGGTAACTTTATATGATATTTATAGTAAGACACATTTTCATTGAAACCTCTTACATGAGGTCAAGCATGGACTTTTCCACTTGTGATATCATGGTATTATCCAAAATATTTCAGATTTTGGAGCATTTGAAATATGTTGTTAGGAATAGTCAACCTGTGTTAGAATACCATTGTCTCTCTGCCAACTCCCTTTTACACTGTTATTTACTGATGAATTTACAGTTTTCCTCGATGAAGGATTCAGATGATTATTATGAGAAATACTGCATAGTTCATGTTTGTCCATAGGGTTGTGCTTCTGAGTTTGGACATCCCTCTGTATGCAGTCCATGTTTCACTGTGAGTAAAGCAAGTGAGCATGTGAACCTTAATGCCTTGATTTGCAAATTGTACTTTCAGAGTCCAAAGCATCACACAGAGCTATCTAGGTGTCTTGTGCCCTACTGAGAAGATTGGGGTTGGTCCCTGATCCTGCTGTCTGCGTGTTCTCCTCACAACAGATCTTATTATATCTGATTTCTCTATTATAAATATGTTCAAAGAAAGGGGCTCTGAAGCTGGAAGATAAAATAAATGGAAAAGTCTGGAACAGGGCAAGCCCACCAGTATTACTAGAAAAGTGGCCTTTGATGTGTTTCCCACTGAGCATGGATAACTATTACTAGCATGCAGAGCATCAAATGTTTAAGAGATTATTTTAATTACTTTTTGTATGTTTTAGGGTTAAAGGAATGGAATAAGCTATATTTTTACCAGCAAAGCCATTTTCTAACATCTTGTGAGTTTGGAATGCCAGGAGGATGGAAGGTTACAGGACACAGGGATGAAGGAGGGACTAGCTTGTTCAGTTGCTACACTGACCAGGAAAGACTTAGTATGTAATAATTAATATATGGCAGAAATACAGAAGGAGGGAGAAATGAACTCATTGAACTCTGCGGAGTGTAGTCATAGAATTATTCATCTTTTTCTTAAGAAAAGAATTTTCTGAACATATCTATATATCTCACTTTTAGCTAGGGAATGAGTTAGGTTCAGGGATTAATTAAAATATAATAAAATTTAAGTTCAATTTCAAGTTAAGCCTTTATCCACTGCAAGATCTAAAGTCTCATGAGATCATGGAACATCGTCAAGAGAGAGGACTAAGGTGGACTAAGTTTTCCAAGGACACTTCCATATTGCTTCAAGAGACTACAGGGACTTTCCAAGGGAAGTCCTTTGAACTGTGCATCCTAAGGTAACCCACAGGTTTGACTGGAGAGTCTACTGTGACTAGAGGGACCTTTAAGGCATGAGGTGACAAAGTCCTTACTGACAACAAGAGGAGAGTGATGTAGGAGGGTCATTTGTCTATGTGTTACTTTCATTGGCTAATAAAGAAACTGCCTTGGCTCTTTGATAGGCCAGCCCTTAGGTGGGTGGAGTAGACA
>LOEQ01001362.1:64515-84355 GCA_001685075.1 Bramus lutescens
TCCTTGCATGTGGACTGAGGCTACAGGGGCAGCCACATTTGGAACACTGAGCACGTCCTCATCCCATGGGATCATCTTTTAGATTAGGATGACAGGGCAATGACTGAAGAAATGCTTCGAGTCCAGATATGACCCCTGGGACCTGTAACCTTACTTCCTGTGATGTGAAAACACCAAGTCCCAGCTCTGTACGGCCACTTGAAACAAGGTTCTATTTCTGGTAACTCAGTCTGGTTGCTAACTAACAATGTTTACAAAAGCATGAATCTAATCATTAATAAAATAATAAATAAAAATACACAGTGAAAAGACTAAGGACGATAAGAGCAGCAAGATCCTGATATATTCTGTGTGACAAGATATAAAGGTAACAGCAGAAAAATATTAAAGGATGACAAAAGTAAGCCCATATGTGTTATGTATGAGAGAAAGGAAAACGATGAAAATAAGATAAAATTCCACTATAATCTCAAAAAAGACCTATCTGCAATGGGAAAAAAAGTAAAAATTTAATGTTTGGTAAACATTTAATTGGAAAAACAAAGAGCCGTGTGTAGGACAGAATTAACACCAGACAAAGCAGAAATGAAAGCGGCATCATAAAGTCAAAGATCTTTTGACTGATAAAAGTTAACTATGAAAGAAGTCTTTTAGAACATTCTACCATAAATAAACATGCCAACCAAAATTTCTTAGAACAAGGTACATTGTTGAAGGTCTTCTGTAAGACCCGAGCATTATTTCTTAAGTCTTCAAAGATCCAGAAGATGTGGGATATAAAGGCATAGATTTTTTTTAATGGTATCCAGTTATTAAGGTGCTCACAGTGCCATTTAGGGGAGAACACACAGAACACCTTCCCAGGGTCGTTTCTCGGCTTTTTCCCATCCTTTCTTCATTCTCTTGTTCTTTTTTCTTTTCTTTCCTTTTCTTTCTCTTTAACTCTCTCATATTTTTCCCTTCTTCCTTCCCCTCTCCCTTCCTCTTTTATTTATTTCTTTTCTCTCATCTTGCTATGTAAACTAGGCTAGTCTCCAACTTGTATTCCCCCAACCCCAGTCTCCAGAGTTTCGAGTTTACATGTATATGCCACCTATGTAAAAAACATGTTCTTCATGATAGTTGAGTACATTTTCAAGCCTTTTAAAAAAATCACAAAATATATTGTATGAGAGAAAGGAAAATGATGAAAATAAGATCAATTTCCACTATAATCTCATATATAATGTTCTGATTTTTATTGAAGAAAAAACTATTATAATAAAAGAGCTGTGTAGTCTCTCTCTCTCACACACACACACACATACACACACACACACCACACACACTGAAACTGTTTTTATTATGTGGAAAACTTTTTGTAATATTATGTTTGAAAAAACCGTTGTGCAGAGCTCCAGGTCTTCATCTCAAACTTTAGAATGTACAGAATGAAAGAATACTTTACTTTTCACAGTGAGATATCATTAGATGGAGTGATTAAAGAAGACATACCTTTATTCTGTTTTAGAATTTTCTATAGTAAACCAGAACTGTATTTGGAATTCATGAAGAGCCAGTAATTGGTGATAAAAGCTGAAAACCAAACTGAATACATATGAGGAATTGACTTATAAGTATGTATGTGTGTGTGTGTGTTAATCTTAGAGCCCAAGGTTTAAAAGAAATATGCTAAAATATTAACCATAGTTATCTCAGAATGATGAGGTTTTACAATTTCATCTCCTCAGACTCCCCACAATGAGTATCCATCATTTTTGTAATTAGGAAAAATGTGAATAAGGAATTAAGTTCTCATTGGGAGTCTCCCTTACAAGAGTCCACACCTCAGAGCTTTTCTCTGCCCGAGTATACAACAATTTAAATAACTACAATTTAAAATAATTGTATGTATATATGCACACACACACATAGATGTAGATAGATAGACAGACAGACAGATAGATTTACAGTGCAGAATGATGGCAACCTATAAGGACCTAAAGTCAGTAGAAGGGTCTGGTGTTTGACTGAGGACTTATGGTTTTTGGAAATATCTTTTAAACATGCTCCTGTGACATGGACCACATCAACTAGGTTCATCCTTCAAAACTGGATGGAACGCCTGGTGACATTTTATCTTATTTTCACCCTTTTCCTCTTTCTTCTCATACGTGACATAAATACACTTAACTTCACATGATACAGAGGAGCAGGACACTAACATGACCTCATGGGCAAAGATCCGGAATGAGAAGGGTGGCTGGCCAAACAGCAAGCTGGGTAGTTATGTCTCTCCCATGAAATCCTTGCTTCAACCCAGAGACCCTAATCAGCTTAGTTGCAGTAGCTACTACCCTCTCTTTAGGGGACCCTAATGTAGGTCTAAAGGAATATCAGTACTGGTCCTCAAGGATCATTGTTGGAATCCTTGTTACAGGAAGGAGGCCGCTTGTTCATCCTGGCTGCCCTGCTAGCTTACACCTGAAATAATCACACAGAAACTGTATTAATTAAAACACTGCTTGGCCCATTAGCTCTAGCTTCTTATTGGCTAACTCTTATGTCAATTTAACCCATTTCTATTAATTTGTATATTGCCACATGGCAGTGACTTACCAGCAAAGATTCTAACTGGCATCTGTCTCAGCCAGAGGATCCATGGCATCTCTCTAGCTCCACCCTTCCTTCTCCCAGCATTCGGTTCTGTCCTCCCCACCTACCTAAGTTCTGCCCTATCAACAGGCCAAGGCAGTTTCTTTATTCATTAATGGTAATGTCAGCACAGAGGGGACTCCCACATCAAAGCCTCCCAAACTATGGACCCTCAGGATATGAAGGATCCTTTGTATGGCTTGATTCCATATGTCAAGGTTCAAATGATGTCTATCAAAACTGTCAAGGCATTCTACAGCATGGATTATGAGTACCTGTCTGACACCTTCAGCAAGGACCAAGCAAGGGGGACAGTGTTCAATTGCTCCAAAGAAGAATTCCAGGTAGCTTGTCAGTAACAGATTTTCACTGTGAAAATTATCACTTCGTGAGACTGCCAAGGAGAGGTTAACAAAGGTTTGCAAACAAATGATCGTGTACCATGCAGTATTCTGAGGGACAAGGATGCAGAGCTGTCTGAGAACGAATCAGATGAGCTCATGGCGATGGTCAGTTTAAGCAAAGCATGTGTTTGTCTCAACAGCTTACTGTTGGCATTTGTGGCTGGATGACTTTGCTGTGGGGCAGGTCTTCCGCATTGCAGTAGAGCTAAGTAGCACCCTGTCCTCTCAGTAACTCTAACATAACAGGAGCCTCCCTCTTCAAGTAGAGACAACTGAAGATGCCTTCCACTTCCATCTTCCAGATGTCCCTCCTGGCTGTGAGTGTGAACAGTGCCAAATTTCCCAGGACTGAGGACCACCAGTCAGTAGGTTATTAGCACTCAGTCCCATCTTTTTGCTTTGCCTCGTCTTCAAGATAGGACCTCAAGCATTCTGGCCCTGTTTCCTGAGTGGTGGGATTACCGGTCTGTACAACCATATTGGATTTTGATTATGCTAATGTTCAAACTCTGTGCTGCATTTAGGTCAAGCCAACTTGACAAACTCTACCAACTGAGGTACATACCCAACCCCAGTTGTTTTTACACAACATGATATTAGAAAACAATAATCTTTGTGATGTATGACTTCCTGCTGAAATGAAGTGGGGGACAGAGAAAGTGGGGGAACTGGTGGAGTTACATTCCCATTAGGCAGAGTTTGATCTGCCCTGAAAATAAGAAGAAAAAAAAATTCCCCTTTCCCCATTAACCTGTCTGTTGGTGTCACCCTTGTTCAGATCTTATTTAGGCAGCCATGTTGATAAGCTTCATGGGTGTAGCTTCTCTGGCATCTCTAGAAGTTGAAATCTCACAGAAAGCTTTCTGTACCCTTTTCTCTTACAGTCTCCCCAAGCCTCTCCTGATAGTGCTCCTGAGCCTTAGGGACAGGAGTCCTGTTGTGGGTGTGTCATTTGGGATTAGGTACTGCATGATCACTGCATTCTGATTGGTTGTGGTTTTTTACTGCTCCCTGTCAGTTGATAGTTTTTGATGAGTAGTGTGGGAAAAATACTCTTCCCTAGGAAGAGTCCCAAAATTGATTACTCAATACATACATATGTACACACATATATTTCAGCCAGCTCTGAAATATATGTGTGTACGTATGTATGTATACACACATGTATGTGTATATATGCACATATATAAGTAACATTGTATAAGCTGAGCAGGGTATGTGTGTGTATAGTTATATTTAAGCAATACAGGACATGAGTGAACCCAAGTGAGAGGGTTCATGGGAAGGGTTGGCAGGAGGAAAGGAAATGGAGAAAATGGTGTAATTATATTTAATTTCAAAAAGCTGCTTTAAAATATATAAAAGGAACTTGGGAAAGTCGGTAGCAGAGGAGAAGAAAGAAGAGGAGGAAGAAAAGGAGGAAGAGGAGGAGGAGGGAGACAGAAGGAGGCTATGTACTCACTCACTAGGTTAGAACAGAAGCCAAGAGAGATCAGTCCCATCCAAGGTAGCAAGGAAACCGGAGAAGGCACGCTGTGAAAACAGGTCCTAGCTGGCATGAAATAAAAGGGTTTTAAGCACACAGAGCAAATCAGTCTCCAGGCTGTGCCAAGAAGGAATCTGGAAGGGACACAATTATGGAGATGAGGACTAGAAAGGTGATTAGGGACTCTGGGAATTCCTTGTTCAAGGACTTGCTAAGGAAATGGAGCTGTAATTAGAATGGGGAGGAGGCTTTTTTCTCTTTCTTCGGCTTTTAGGGGATCTAAAAAGCTCCAGTAAATACATAACAGAAACCCGCGAAATGTCCTAATCAGAGGGAAAACACTAACTTCAAAAATCACTAATGCCTACGTCCTCAAGCAGAGTGGAGGTGCATTTGAAAACCAGCCTCCCAGTTACCTGTCAAGTCCGGGAGCTTCAGGAGTTTTGGGTATGTCCTGAAACAGAAGCTGACAAGCCATTGAAATGAAATTCTGAATAAAATGAGGACAGCCCATTAGCCCAAGCACGGGAAGGCACTCAGCAGCAGGCTTGTGAAGAGGGGCCTTCCCTCTTTCTTTCTGCCGCTGATATTCTTACTTTGAGAAGGGTAAAAAGTGATTTTTTTTTTTGCCTTTTTGGCACAAGAATAAAAACCTAAACTGAGATCTGAGGTTTTTATAGTTTGGCAAATTTCAAAGATACGAAAGAAGCATTTTTGGCACTTAGGGATGGAGAGGCAAATGACATCATATGGCTTAAGGGAGAGAACTAAAAGAGTACACTTGGGCAACTTCAGAAGCTGGCTGCCACTGAAAGCATTTTAATTTTTTTCCCCTGTGAATTTAGGTGTCACAAAAGGCACTAGATTGAGGACTGTACAGAGAAAATGGCAAGTCCCAGGAGGTGAGAGGCAGGGTCTGCATTGAGTGAAGCGAGATTGAACAGCCAGCGATTGATTCTGTTTCGTGTGTGTGTGTATATGTGTGTGTGTGTGTATGTGTGTGCAAATTCACATATGTGAAAAAGTACATGTGTATTGGTGAATGTGTATAAGTGTGAGTATGCATGTGGAGGCCTTCGTGTCCTGTCTGTAGCTACCTTTGTTCCTTGAGATAGGGCTTCTCCCTGACTGAGATCTGCCAAATAGGCTCTGCTAGCTGGTCAGTGAGCCCCGACGATCTGCCTACTTCCATCTTGCCTGTGATGACACCACATGCCTCTGTGTCCAGCTCTTCTTACATAGGGATCAAAGGCTTGTTCTTGAGCTGGTGAGACTTGCTCTTTACCAGCAAAGCTCTCTCCCAGCCTTCTCGTCTCTTCTTGATGACCTATGCTTGGATCATCGACAAGACTTCATTCTGCTTCTGTCCCACCCACAGCTCACACCCTTCTCATAGAGGCAGCTCTGGGAGATAAGTTGGGGGCCTGAGCTGTATTCTCAGCGGCTCATGGAGAAGCAGGAGCAGCACTCTCCCCGGCCTCGTGTTCTGGGGTGTCTTGGCATCCCAAGTGACTATCAGGATGGTTTTGCAGATCATCCATATGAAAGATTAAAGTAGATACATTTCTGTTCTTGTGCATCCCCTTTATGAGGCGACATGGAAATCGCAGTGTTCTCAGTAAATACGGACCACGTTAAAAATGGTAGACAAAGAAGTGAGAAAAGATGAGTGACAGAAGTATTGATCCTTCAAGCAGTTCAGTCCTGTACCTTTCGGAAGGTCACAGGGGTGGAGAAAGGGCAGCAGTTCTCAACCTGTGGGTCACAACCCCTTTCAGAAGGGTGGTCTGAGACACAGATGTTTGCATTATGATTCATAACAGTAGCGCAATCACAGTAATGAGATGGCAACAAGACTAATTTTATGACTGGGGGGTCACAACAACATGAGGAACTGTAGTAAAGGGTGATAGCCTTAGGAAGCTTGAGAAGCACTAATCTAGAGCAAGAACTAGAGAGGGGAACTAGGGATCGCTTACGATCCCATTCTGTGTTGTTGGGTTTGGTTTTTTTCCCCCTGAACCTGTTGCTTTCAATGAACATTGAGAAGTGTGAGGCTTAGCCCTACAGTTTACGGAGTGTGGACAGGTGAAAAGTTGTATCGAATATTTGTAATGGAGACAAATGTTACCATGTAATGAACAAAAAGAGAAAAAGATTGAAAATATTCTCTTCACTGTGAACCCACAAGTCCGAAAAGTCTAGTTAAAGGCACCAAATTATAACAAACAAACAAACAAACAAAAAATCAGGACAATACTATCAAAAGGCTTTTTAAAATCTTATCTGTGGGTTTTGTTCTTGATTCTGTTTCCTGTCTTTCTCCCTCTGTATAGCTCCGGCTGGGCTGGCACTGGCTATGTAGACCAGGCTCATTTTGAATTCATAGAGATCTTCTTGTCTCTGCCTCTGAGGGCAGAAATTAAAGGTGAGCATCTTATGTGTGTTTTGATGTCAGTCATCCATCAAGTCAGCTTTGGACTGCTCACTAAATTAACCTTCGTGTTGAATCTTGAACTGGGAAAATAACACGTGGGTAGAGGCTATATCCATCCATATACAATGCCCAGTTCATTTATTGCTTTTTCGAGTTTTGATGTGAGACCCTTGCTTCTCTTTTACTGTCTGTGTTTGGGGCTGGATGACCTATGTGTTTTCTGAATATGGGTCCTCTTGGTAACTCCTCCTCAATCCTCTTCTTCCCTCCCTTCTTGTTCCAGCCAGTGACTCAGCATAGCCAAACAGGAGAGCCTTTTGCTCTGTCCTTCCTCTATTCCACTACGGATATTATGAAGTGAAAATTCTGTCCACCTCCTTTGTTCTGATTTACTTGTGAACCCCCCATTCTTCTCTTTATTCTTTATCAGGCTAACCCTGGCTCATGTGAGCTCTTTAAAACAAGCTCCCCTTGTTTTCCCAAAGTCTGTACTACATCAATTATTCTCTCCTTTTCTTAAATCTTCAATTACATCTTTTGTGCACAGGTTCCGTCTCCCTCTGGCTAGAAGTATACTTAGGTTTTCTTCATCTTAGGAGAAAAATACATCCTCCAAAAACTTCTGCGTCTCCCTCAACTGTTACCCTTTCCCAACTCCCTCTAAAACAAATACCTCTTATTTCTTCACCTACCCTTGATCCAACTACATTTGACTTTGCTCCTGTTGCATATCCAGCCTATCTTGTCACAGGAATGGCTCTGGGAAAGTCAGTGATGGTTAGCATCTAATTATCAAATATGGAAGGGATTATTATCCCCCACCTTCCTCTCACCTCTCACGAATTGTACACTTGCATTAGCTCTTCCTCCTTGGAGCTCTTTGCCCTGATTTTCTTTGATATTAGTTCTTCCTGTAGTCTTTCTCTTTGCCATCCATTGAAGCATGAATTCCCCTAGGAGCCATCCCTACCATCATGCTAACTCCAGATGTTTTCGGTTTCCCACATCTGTGACCTCGGCTGTGTCTTCTCCACGGATGACTTTGACAGGGCCTCGTTGTTGAACTTGCCTCTGTTGTCACCAGTTATCGGCTGGTATCTGAAACTCTGGCTGTTCGGAACTGAATTAGCTGTTTACAGAAACTGCAGAGGCAAAGGCTCTGCCTCTGAACAGTACCAGGCAGGTCAGAAGCTAGAATTTCCATGCTGAACCATATCTGCAGTGTCATCCAAGATCTAAAGGGCTCTACACAAGGTGAAAGCAAACTAGGAATTCCCCCTCTGGCTTAGCTCCACATCCTCCAGCAAGTCTGTAACAGAAGGATACAGAGAGGGCATAATGGGACCCATCATGGTGTGATATCAAATATTTTACAGATAGATTTGTCCGCCAGCTCTTTGGTAGAAGTCAAAGGTATTAGACAGTCAGCTTCTAATCCAGAATCCCTCGGGACTTTCTGAGTTACCTCTCAGCACATTCATCGGTTATTCGTTTTTGTTGTAAGATTCTCCCTGCCGTGTGCGTGTGCACTTGTGTGTACAGATATGAGCAAGGCATGACCTCTGTGAGAGGTAAGAAGACAACCTCAGGTATCCTTCCTTGCTTTCTCCCTTGTTTGAGACAGGGTCTCCTGTCATTTCCTTGCTGTGTACACCAGGCTTTCTGGCCCGTGAGCAGTTGTTGCACCTCTGGTCTCATCTCATCTGGCCGTGTGCGTGCTGGGATTGCAGATGTGCACTGCTGTGTCCACCTTGACATTTTCCTGTGAACTCAGGCTCTCATATGTGTAGGGCAGGCACTTGGACAGCCTGAGGCATCTCCCAAGTCCCCCTGCTAGTTTCTTGGTGGGGAGGAATGAACACGTTCTAGAAGCTGAAACTCTGCAGAATTGCTACGGAAATATGGAAACTGCAGAGGGGCAGTGCCATGTAGCATGGCTTGTCTGGACCAATTACCCTGTCTAATATTTTTTATTCAAATTGCTTTAGTTGAGGTCCATTTTCCCCTCTGGTAGACGCTGACAATTCGGTCCTCACTTAAGATACTTGGAAGTACCCAGGGACCTTCTGTCAAAGGGTCATTCCCACCCAGACTATCAGAAAATAGAGCGTCAGAAACCTGTTAGAGGAGAGGGAGGCCCAAAGTCCCAAGGCAACCCCAATCTCTTGTAGAACACAGTCATCCTCATTACACAAGTTGTAGCATAGGCTGGTCTCCATTTGCGTTGAAAGTTTTGACAGTGCTCAGTGGACGGCATTTGAACCATTTTGTCCTTTCTCCGTAGGACAGAATGATGCCTGATATGAAGGGGGGAATCCTAGGCCAGCGAAGACAGACGTGAGTCATCTAAGGACACAAGACAAACATGGCTGTGATATTTCCCTAGGCTCAGAAAACTCAGTCCCAGATTTCCAAGTCTTGCTGCGGTACTGTGGACAGTGATGAGAGCGTCAGTGGAGGAGAGCTTTGTCCTCACCCCGGGAGAAGCACTATTTCCGACTGGATAAGTGTGATGCTTAAAATAATCTAAGGGCTTTTGCATCACCGTTTCTTTGGTCTAAAGATGATTATGGATAGTATCCCCAAGGGTCTTCCTTGTGACTTTTTGTTAGAGTCCGGGGTGCACCTCAGGATGTCTCACCTGAGTGGCAGCGGATGTTGGAGTCTTTCCGAATTGCAGAGATCTACCTATCTCCATAAGAAGGTAATTCAGACAGAGATAAAAAGCAGAGTGATCGCTGACCTAAATTCTGCCTTTTATTTGCATGTGTATGCCTTTCGACATAGCATACATGTGAGAATCAGAGTAAGAACACCTCAGGTGTCCTTCTTCCTTGCTTGGAACAGAGTTCCTTGTCTGTTTACAGTGTGCTTCCACCAGACTAGCTGATCTGCCAGCTTCTGGGGGTCCTCCTGCCTCTACTTCTCTCGCTAAGGGAGCACTGAGGTTGCAAAGACCTGCTACCTTAATCAGGTTCTAGGGATTCAAATTCAGGTCTGATTGCTTGCCTGGAGAGTGCTTCACCCACTGAGTCATCTCCTTCGAACCTGTCTTTGATATTTTTATCTGGACCTGCAGTTGAAGGGCTATTTAAGGAGCCTCGTGAAGTCAGATGGGGACCATGCCTCTGAGTGTGGAGAGGAAGGAGCCTGGAAGGGATGTGTGCTGTTCTCACAGACGGGAAGACACTCTGTAATAGGATACAGGGAGCCTTGTCAATCCTGAAGGGTTTCTGCCTGGATGCTCCCAGGTCCTTGGAGCTAAGGCTTTTATCTTACATTGACTTAGTCAATGGAGATGAGAAAGTCCCATGGGACCGTCATGTCACCACCACACTCTGTCCTGAGCTCACGTTGTTCTAATTGGATCCGGAAGGCCTTGGAATTGACACAGCCCAATCAATACTAGCTACTTTTAAGTGAGGAACCATTCTTGGAGACAGTGTTTTAGTGTTTCAGATTCGCGGATATTTTCACATTCAATTAAGAAGATGGAGACCATTCAACCATTGCTGGTCAGAGGCCTAGAATTCCTGTAACAAACTTCTGCTCAACTGAATCTGGTGGCAGAATTACTCTATAAGAGGAAATTTGGGCCTTATCCCAGGACTTGCTGCCCAGTGTTGGAAATATGCAAAGCAACCGCATGTGGCTGGGGAACACAGTGTCCTTCCTGTGTTGGGAAGAAGCTCAGAGGCCAAATTCTTAAATTTGCTCTCACCGGGGAAATAGCTGGCCAGCTTCTGTCTACCGTTAGGGGGAAGTGATCACCAGAGGTGTGCCATGCTTGAACGTAGTCTCAGGATGTCTCATCAACCACTGGGAAAGGATCAGTTTCCAAAAGCACCGGGGCCAGAGGCCGCTAACATTCCTAGGGCTCTCAGGTGCGGCTCTAGATTACTTTTATTGCTGTGATAAAACTAACAACTTAAGGGGGAGGGTTTATTTGTCTTACACATTGATATCATAATCTATGATCCAAGGGAGCCAGGCAGGAGCTCCTGGAGGAACCCAGAGTGAAAGACTGAAGTGGAGGCATTGAAGGAGTGCACTCACAGGCTTGGCTCAGGCTCAGATTTCAATAGCAACGGGACCACCTGCTTAGAAGCGGCACCGCCCACAGGGTTGTTGGGCCCTCCCACACAGTCATAAAGAAGAGGCTCCATTGACTTGCTTACAGGCCAGTCTGATGGGTACATTTTCTCAATTAAGGTTCCCTCTTCCCAGATGACCTCTGTTTGTGTCAAGTTGACAAAGAGCCAACCAGTGCTGGTACTAAGCAATTGAAATCTGCTTTTATTAATGATCGATCTGTTTAATAATGTACATAGCGTTTGAATACACATCTTCACGGGCCTATCCACACATGGATCAAGGTCTAGGCTGCAAGTTGCAGCATCTCAGAAGGCTAACACCTTCTGCCATCTGCAAGAAGATGCTCCCTGCCCCCCAAAGCTTACACTGTCATTTCGCTCTGTACAATGTAGATTAGCTTTGATTCTTTTGCCTTTTTCTTCTGGCTCAGTACTGTGTTTGTGAGAGTCATCTGCCATGCCGTCCGCAGGATGTTTGTTCGTTTCCTAGCATGGTTCAGAACAGTGTCCACTGTGTGAATATAGCAGGTGTAGTTACCCACCACCCTGAGGATGGGCAGGCATTTCCGTTCCTGAAAACCTGCTCTGATCACCCTTGCGGGTCTTGTTCACAGCCCGGAATGATTTCTCTTGTTTGTGATAAGCTTCGTTTCTGCCAGCAATAGAGTAATCTGCCTGCGTTTTCAGCATGTCTTGCTAGTGTCAATATTTCCAGTTTTAGCTTTCAGTGCGAGCCCCTGTTCCTGATGAACATAGTAATCCTACCTCAAGCATCTTTTTGTGTTCACACTGTCTGCTTGGGTGGTCCTTTTTGGAGAACCTATTGAAGAGTTTGTTCATTTTGAAAACTAAGGTCTTTAGAGGTTTGTGGCAATGGTAGGTGTATGCCAAGATTCCCTTGTCATCTAGATGTTACAAGTATCTTCTTCCAGACTGTCAATTATCTCAGAAACGAGACTTCTTCCTTTGGTGTGAATGGTGTGTGTGTGTGTGTGTGTGTGTGTGTGAACATGTTTGCATTTATATGCAGAGGCCAGAGGTCGATGTTGTATATCTTTCTCAATTGTCCTCCACGTTAATTTCTTTGAGACTGGGTTTCTTACAGAACTGATAGCTACTCAACTCTAGATGGCTAGGCATGAGTCCCAGATATCCTCCTGTTAACTTAGATGCTGGGGACCTGAACTCAGGGCCTTATGTTGTCATGGCAAGTGCTTTACACATTCATCCATCGCCCCAAACCCTGAGGCTTCTTTTTCACTACCAATGAAGGTTCTGTCTCACATCAGCTTCCTAGCACTGAAATCTAAGGGAGTCAGTGGGACTCCAAGGAGATAAAGGGCTGCCCATGGAAGTTACACGGTAGACAGGTAAAACTTCTGTAACTTCCCAGCTTCTTTGTTCCTTTGTACCTTGGGGTTTCTTGCACTTGCATCCGTTATCCCCCAAATCACAATTTTTTGTTTTTGTTTGTTTGTTTGTTTTTGCAGCAGATGCCATGTCCACCTCTGTGAGTAAATGAGTTTCTTGAAGACAAATATGTCTTTTCTGTGTCTTAACAACAACCTCAGGGCTTGGCATAATTCCATTTAGTCCTTGCTCAAAAATATGTAGTAAACAAATAAATTATTGAATGATATTATCCATAGGAGTGACAAGATCAGACTAATATTTTAAGGAGATAATTCTAACAGTAGCTCTCTCTCTCTCTCTCTCTCTCTCTCTCTCTCTCTCTAAGTCTCAAATATCAAGTGGCAATTTAGATCACACTCGTTTAGACAGCAAATCCTGGGAAGATGTGCTGAACAATACGAGCAGACATTGCCTGTGTGTTTCTTCTTAGCCAAGGGTGCTCAATCAACCCCAAGGCAATGGTGATGTCAAGTTTTGTTAGTGAATTTACTGAATCTGACTCAGTGATAGATGACAATACAAGAAAACAAGAAAGATATGTCAGACAGCCCCAGATGACAAATGCCGATTGGATTGGAACCATAGGAAGCATTGAGAGTTCAGAGGACCTGGCAATTACCACGAGTCACAGGATTTAGACTTCCTGCAAAGGTTTCCCTTAATACTAAGATGTTAGAACAAGGTGCTTTTTTATTACGATGATAGAAATGTTATTACAAATGTAAATTTTGAGTAAATTGAATGAGAACATATAAAAGATAAAGCTTGCTATTTCTGCTGTCTCTTGGGCTTCGAGTCAGTTCTGACGAGGGAGAAACTTGAAACCTCACACACTAGCACAGCTGAGCTCAGAATGGAGGCAGCTATGTAGGGCACAGCATGTTTCAAGTGAAGCCCATAGTGAGCTGTCAGTCTGCCTTTAGGTTGGGCTACACACCTGCCAAGTCCCTAACAGAACTGAGCCTGAGGATTTTGTAGATGGGCTGGCTATAGAGCTTCCAAACCTTCAAATTAAACTTTCAATTTGGAACTGGGTGTGTCCAGAAACACCTCAAAGATTATTTTAAAACTTTAGTTAGTGTGTATATGTGTGCCTTCGTGCATGCATGCATGCATGTGAGTAAACATGAATATGCTTGTTAGGGCATGCGTTTGACGGTCAGAGGACGGGAATCAGTTCTTGCCATCTGCCTCGTTGAAGCAGGTTCTCTCTTGCTGATTATGCTGCTGTACTGGGTGTGCCAGTCAAGCTGGCCTTGAAGCTTCGGGAAACTTCTCCGATGTCTGTCAACCATCCCCCTAAGATTGCAGATGGACACTACCGGTCTGTCTGTCTGTTTATGTAGCTTCTGAAGATCGAACTCGGGATATCAGGCTTGCATGGTTAGTGCCTCTATCTGCTTATCCATCTCCCCAAGCTTCAACAATGTCTTTTCCAGAAGGTCATTGCTTAGTGCAGTAAGAGGCAAATAATGTAAAAGCCACTATTTTAACCTTTGTTGGTGTGCAGTACCAAAACATTTAGCCCATAGATATTGTTGGGCATCCGTCTCCCTTCAATCTTCTCAAACTGAAATTCTCTACTCAGTAATCTCTAATTCTCTGTTCTCTTCTCACTAGCCCCTGAAAAGCACCACCCCACCATCACTCTCTGAATTCTGTATCAGTGGAATCCTGTCACTTTGACATTGGCCCCTTTGTGTTTAGCGTATGCCATATAGCAAAATTCTATCAGGTTTCTCCTATGCCGTAGCTTGTGTCAGGATTTCTTTCCTTCCTGAGGTTGGCAGATTCTCCACTGCACATATACATCACCTCTTTATCCATTCATAAAATGTAAAGGTTATCTTTGGCTTTCCAGGGTAAAGGGAGGGTGCTCCTTTGTATTTTCTTCGTCAACAGTTTCTTACATTTACATAATTTTCATCATTGCACCCCATGTCCCCCCTTACTTCCCTCCCACTCCCTCTGAAATGCTACTTCACAACAGGCCGTGCCTTCTTTCTAGTTTGTGGCCCATGGAGTTTAATTAGTTTCTTGTCCGAGCATGGGTAGGAGGCTGTTTACTGGAGCATGAACAATTCATCAATGGTTACAACCCTGAAGAAAGTCACACCCCTCCCCCAACAACCCATAACTGCCAATAGTTCCTCATGGAAGGGGGAGGCCTTAAGGACCCCTACAAATGGAGATTTTATTTTATTTTTTTTATCTTTTAAAATGAATTGTCAGAAGCAGAAATAAAGTAGGAAGGGACCGGAAGTAGCGCTCACTGAGAACCGACTCTTGTGCCTGCTCCTGCAAGTGCCCTTTGGTTCCCATCATCCCTTGTGTGCAGCATTTCTGGAGTAGGCACTGTTCTGACCACCCAGGTGAGTGGTCAGGTGACCCTTACCTCCGCTCATGTCCCCACAGAGGTGATTCGCTCTCACCTCTGTGTGGGGAACATCTAGGGAAAGTTGCTGCTGCAGTTTTGTAATCTGCCAAAGTCATCTTTGGTTATTCCTTGCACTTTTACCTACCCCACTTCCAATACCCCCTCCCCTCTCTCCAGGTTTTACACATCATCTCAGTCAGCACTTGTCTGGCATAAAGAAAAAAATAGCACTTTCATTTATCGAAGAATGGCCTAACAGAATAAGAAAAAACACCTGATCGTTTCAATGGATACCTGGGAGCATTTTAATTCTTTACATTCATTATTTAAAAATAACAAAGCGCTTAGACATGCCGTCAGGGGAGTGATGGTAGCCAGCTCCCTTACATAGACTCTTCATCTATACAATGAGCTCCAAACATCTTTAGGTTTTAACCCCCCCCACACTCCCTATTAGTCAGCACAATATTTGATATTTGTGAATTACGTTGTCATTTTTCCATTATATTTTACAATCCTCAAGGTATTTCAAAGGTGGGAACAATCAGTCAGAGGATAATTATGGATGGAGCTTGGAGATTATTGCATAGGTCAACTGTCTGCATTTGAACCTTCATAGTTTAGACATACAGGATGGAGGTTTAGGCTCTTGTGAACAGATCATGGAAGCCTCTGAACTTGTTCTTTACTGTACTTGGTCACCTGCTTCCATTTCTGATTTTCCTCATTTCTCTATAAAAGAGGAACTCTAGTCTCTAATCATGACTCACACTTAAAGTATAGATAAAAGATTCTCTTCCCTCCATGAACAGAGTTCCCAGGGAGGATTATAATTGTCCTCAGACTGGTACCATTGGAGGCAAAATGCTAAAGACGACGAGGAAGGCAGGTAAAAGGTCAGTGACTTATGCATATGTTTTAATGTATGTATGCACATGTATGTTCATGTGGGTGTACACAGGGATGTCAAAGTTTGCCACCAGATGTGTCATCTTCTGGCGAGGACAATCTTACTGATTTGGTAAGGCTGGCTAGCAAACCTAGATGTCCTCCTGTTTCTGCTTCCTTTTAGGTGACAGGCACACACGCTGCTCTATCTGCTTTTGGGGGAGACTGCTGGGGATCTGAACTCAGATCTTCATGCTCACATGACAAGCAGTTTATGGGCTGGGTCATCCTCCCAGGCCCTCCCAGAGGAGATGTGCATTGGAGTGTGTAACACAGAATGAACTTGGGGTTCTGGACTTTAGAGATGGTGGTGGTTGATGGTTACGTTGTATTAAAGTCTTCCATGACAGAAGGAAAATATGCAGAGAGATGACAGAAAGATGCTGTCTCTTTCCCCCTGCTCAGGGCAGCCCTGGTCACATTTGTTTGTTGCCATCATGCTTGAAAGCTGACGTTACCAACTTAGAAAGAGGAGCACTCTGGGAGTGGTGACGAAACACCTGCACAAACTAGGAAGACGGGAATAGGTGTCCTGAAGGAGACCCTACTCACAGAGACATGTAAGGTGCCTATGATGTGAACTGAGGAGGTCCTGGGCCACCCCGTGGCACCACTGCCACCTGTGACATTTCATCAGCAAGCCCTATTGTGCAGGGCAAGGGACACAGGCTTAGTGACAGGCAGACTGGCCTATGTCTGAACTCTGCCATGATCAGCACCTTGCTTAATGTCTAATGTGAACGTGCATATATTTTGCATGGCTGCATCGATGATTCCACGAGACAAGGAATGGTGGAGGCTGCAAGTAGAGGGCCCTACATGTGGCAGTGGATCCACACAAGGTAGCCTTGGTGGTAGCAGACTTTGAAAAGCTGTAGGGAAGGTATTGTCAACAGGAAAGGCGATTAGCCGCAGATAAATGTCTTCCTAGGAAGCGCACATGCCATCATGAGCGGTGTTTAGGTTAAGTGAAGGCTTAGAAGCCGCTTGGCAGAGCGGAGTCACATACTATCCCTGGAGGAGGTGGCCCTCAGGTCACACTGAATCAGGGAGGCAGTGACTCTAGATCTTTCTGAAGTCCTTAAGATATTTCTTCATATCCATATTCATAATTTATCTGTTTTTTGAAAATTTAACAAGTAGCAGCTCTAGCGATAATTATTGCATTTCTATATTTATAGATAACGAGCACATATGGAGGTGGAGTAACACAATTTGATATTTTCACATGTGCCAGTTTTTTTTAATAAATATAGAAGAATCCTATAGTTATGAACAACTATTTGTTAAAAACGAAATGTATATGCAGCTGGGCACGTGTTCTGACACTCCACATCTTAATAATTCTTACCCTTCTGCTCTTAGATGGAGCCCAGTATCAGCCCAGAGCTGTGGGGCTGTGCATCTCAGAGCCGCCAAATAAAAACCTTTACTAATTCCTGTACAGAATGTACTTCTACTTATTCACGCTAAAATTAAACTTTCTATCTATAAAGCTGAAAATGATGTTCTTCCCCCACCCCCATCCCCAGAAAGTGATAGTGGGAATTTTTTTCCTTTCTCTCTTTCAAGGCTACGAATTTCAAGTAGATTGTACGGTACAGAAAGACTAAATCTTAGAGCCAACCAGATTCGAGGTAGAAACCCTGGCTCTCTTTTAACCTGTGTGACAGTGAGCATGTTGTTCGGTGTCTAAGAACTCTCTTAGCCACCTGTAAAAGGCAGAGGGTAGGGCTCCCTTCAGGTGTATCAAGAGGGTGAAAGTAACACCAGCAGTGACGTGTACATCCCGTCATGCAGGCTGGCCGTGCAAGGCTACGCACTTAGACCTGTCGGTGAGCTTACCTGGTGGACAGAAAGAGCCATTGAAATCATATGTATACATTGATTGTTTCCTATCTACTGGGTACCAGATCAACACATCTTCTCTACTTGTCCCATCCACAGCCACCTGATATGCAAGCAGCAAGCGGGGAAGCCATATTCAGGGAAGGCCAAAGAGCCCCCTGCAGCTTTCCAATGGCACAGTGGCATCTTAGACCCATGATGGGCTCACACAGGAGCCTGCACGTTTAACTCCTATTCTGTACTGTTTAGCTAATTCTGTGGAAGATTCTAGCATAGAAGCAAGGCTGGATTTTTGGGCCCTGCTGTCTCTGTGTAGTTACTGTGTGCATAGACTTTGTTAAGAATGACAGTGAGCAGGGTTTCCCTCAGGATGAATATCCAATCTATTTCCGCCACTCTTTTGCCTACTTATGATATAGAACCCTCCCCAAATATACATTTAATGTTTTCTGAATATTAATTTTCATATACAGACATCCCAGATAATATGATCTAAGCCACATTAGGGGTTAGTGATGAGTTGCTTTTCCTCGTTATCCTAGGAAAGTTTCATGTGTAGTCCACAGTGCCTTCTGTCTGCAGTGGTGGCCACCTCCAGCTGCCTCTACTGTACCAGAGCACCAGAGTGTCCAGAAGCTGAAATCACCTGGTGGCCAGCAGAGGGCTTGGCATTTAGGCATCCTGTGAGCCCTAAGAATTTTCAGAACACAGCTCCTGGCATTTTGCTGAATGTTGGTGTTTAATATCCCACTTCTCCAATTCAGGCTTATTTTTGAGCATTAATCTCCTTTTAGGCAAATTAGGTTGAAGCATGATGAGGAAATGGTTTGACCTTCAATAATTTTCTCTGACCATATTTTTTTTTGAAAGAGATGACCAAAGAGTTGACAGAAAAGATTCAACAGACCTCAGGGAAACCAGGAGGGATCCCTGAGTGCAGCTCTGTGGAGGAGAATGTACGCGGAAGTCAGGGGCAGGCGGCATTGGTTTTAGAACAAGACAATGCACATTCTGGTTACTGTTACCTCCTTCCATGCAAATGTCACTGGATACAATTTCATTTTCTAGTGATCACTGAGTTGTTTGATATTTAACAGAGTCTAAACAAAATTTAGATGAGAAACACAAAAGTATGAGCAGAAATTCAAAAAACATCAAGTTTAATGTTTAACTTAAAATATAATTATATTTCTTTTATTCTTTTAGTTCAATGAAAGTACCCCATGTGTCTACTAGTAAACGGGTATCCTCAGACATTGTTCTTTTCACTTCAGTGTCCCCAGAAAGTAGAGAAAGAGCTACCTGATATTTTGATCTCAAATTATGGACATTGCAAACCCATAGGAAGGCACAATTTGGAACGAATGCAAGTTTGACAAGCTGTGTGGTCCAGTAGTCCTTAGGGTCAACATGTGCTGGTGTCACCTACAGGGCTTGTAGGGCTCCCCAATATTCCCCTTCAGAATTCATGGGAGCACTGGACCCAGGCCTCCTCTTCTGCTCCATAAACACCCAGAAGTACAGATGCACGAGTCCCTTTGATAAAATGGCCCAGATTTGTGGGGACTCTCTGAACAACCCCAGGATGCTTCAGAGCACTTCACGTTTATAACATGCGGATGCTCTGTGAACAGTTAGAGCGAGGGCAAGAGAGAGTGGTGTGCATGTTCAGTGCAGACTCAATCTTCTGAAATAGTTTCGTTGCTCCTGAAGTTGAATCTGCAAATATGGGGATGCAGACATTAAGATGCTATGATTCAAGAACCATCCACCTGGAGAGAAGATGAAGTGATACCTGTCATTCTACCACGTGGGGAGCAGAAGTGTGAGGTCAGCCTGAGCTACCTACTGAGACTTTATCTAAAAAAATAAACTAGAGTCTAAAAGTTAAATGAACCGACCAAACATTGATCTGCAGCAGTTGTGACTAGTAAAACTTGACCATGAGGTGCATAGATGGCTTGAATTTTTGTATTAGCTCATATAAAAGTTAAAACAACCAACCAACCATGGGTCACTAAAAATGGCTCAGTGGGTAAAATGTCTGCCATGGAATCCTGAGGAACTGAGTTCGTATCCCAAGCTCCCACACAAAAAGCCTGGTGTGGTAAAACATGCCAATAGCCCCAGTGCTGGGCTGAAGGAGACAGAAGGTTTCCTGGGGGTGGCTCTAGCCTCCTCAGTGAGAAACCCTTCCTC
>LOEQ01001362.1:84363-105819 GCA_001685075.1 Bramus lutescens
AAAAAAAGGTAAGGAGCAATGGAGGAAAATACTGGATATTGACCTCTGGTTTTCCCAAATACTTACACACCCATGTAAGCACCCATGTGTAGCTCTCCACCCCCAGAAGAGACATAAATTATGATAACAAATTTTATTCAAACTATCTAAAATATTTTGTACTTGATCTTAGCCAAAGGCTAAAATGTATTTAATTTACAACAATTTATCATTACTATTGGAGTATTCTTACATATACATTAGAGTATACATTATCATAGTACTATGCTACTAGAGTTAATAGTATACTTAAATATTATTACTAATCTACTCAAAATATTATCTGTGTATTACTAAATACATAAAAAATTTAATGAGATACTTTGTACTCGTATGTCAGATCTTTTTGGTCTAGAGAATCTGTTATGCTTGTATGCGTTTTCTGTTAGAACCAGTCACATTCTAAGCATTTCATGGCCATATATATATCTATTGGCTGTGTATTAAACAGTAAGCAGTAAGCACACCAATGAGTTCTGCTATAAAAACATGCATGGGGACTGTCAATTGGAACCCATCTTGGCTATGCGTTAGAACCACTTTGGTGCTTTTAGAAATGTGTGAATGCCTCAGTCCTACTCCTAACGAGTTTTCCCGAACAGGATCTGCAGCCACAACAAGGGTATTGTTAAAGATCTTCCTAAGTTGTTCTATAGTGAAGGTGCGCAGGGGACCATTGAGGTAGGCAGAAGCAAGCCAAAGGAGTACTCACATATGTGTAAATGCTCATGTGCATATGTATGATGCCATGTGTCATGTGGATAAACAGCCATGTGCTTGTATACTGTCATGTATATGTACATAGTCATGTGCATGTATGCTTTCTTGTGTCATGTATATGCAGTCATGTTCATGCATGCTGTCGAGTGAATGCACGCAGTTTTATGCATGCATACAGCCTTTTCAATGTATATGTATACATGTACATTTTTTGAATGTGCATACATATGCTCATATGCATGTATGCTGTTGTGTGTATATATATGTATGTATACAGTCATGAGTATGTATGCTGTCATGTGCATTTGTATTATCATGTGTTATATGCATTTATATAGTCATGTGCCTATTTACTGTCATGTGCATGTGTGTAATCATGCATAAGTACACAGTAGCATGAATACACAATATTGTGTATATTGTGTATGTGCAGTTATTTGCCATGCAATGAATGCTTGGTAAGTGCAGGAGCATATACACAATAGTAGATATAAGTACCTATGGTATGGGAAGTCCTTCTGTATATGTGTTGCTTTTATTGGTTAATGAATAAAGAAGCTCCTTGGGCCTATGACAGGGCAGAATAGAGCAAGAAGGGAATTCCAAGCAGAGATGGAGGAGAAAAGAAGACAGAGTCAGAGAGATGCCATGTAGTCACTGCAGGAGGCAGATGCTGGACAGAACCTTACCAGTAGGCCACAACCACATGGCGATATACACATTAATATAAATGGGTTAATTTAAGATATAAGAGTTAGCCAGTAATATGCCTAAGCTAATAGGCCAAGGAGTGCTGTAATTAATAGAGTTTCTGTATGATTATTTCGGGTCTGGAAGGCTGGGAATGAAGGAGTAGCCTCCACCAACATACCTAAGTCCATGTTACTTATTAACAGTATAGTAGTTACGCTTCATACGCACATGCTGTGGTGTTCAGACAGTAACCATCACCTCAACATACATTTCTAAGAATGTGTTCTGTCAGTAATCAATATGCTTGGTGATCCATGCATACTTTCCCTTGGTGCATGTTAAAAGGAAGGAATGTGCTGCCTAGAATTGCAGGTCCACTCTCCATCCACAACCATGGATTCAGTTTCTCCACTCTTAGAGAAAAGTTGAGACATGATTTTCATTAGTACTAAGCAAATGAAATCAGTGACTTTGTCCTACTGAGGATCTAGTTTATTTTCCAAATGCCTGAGGTTACACAGACAATGAAATCGTGTAGACTGATTCCTCCCTCATTTCTGCTTTACAGGGAATTTCTGAGTCATCATTTACATTTGAGACTTTGAGTCGAAAACAAGAGTAAGAAACTTCCTTACAACCCTTCTCCAGCACTTTTAGATTCTTCTCTTGCAAAATAGGAACCATGTCATGTGGAGAAATAGACAACATAGTGAGCTGGTGGATTCCCAGGTGAATGGAGAGGGTAGGGGCACCAAATGCATCTGGGGAATGTTTGGGCCAGCGCAGAAGGTCCTGGGCTCATGGGAAATGCCATTTCTGCATTCTCATGTGAATTGGCAATGAGTGTTCATGAGTTATGTTTCTGTAAAGTCTTTTCTGCTATTCTGTTGTATAGAATTTAGTATATTTAATATATTTCTCTCTTGAATTTTTGCATTGTCTCTCTTACTTTGTGTGCACTTGGAACACATATTGAGGTCAGAGGGCAACTTTTAGGAGTCAGTTCTTGATGTGTGCCATGTGGGTCTAAGGTATCAAACTTAGGTCACCACACTTGGCAGCAAGGGGCCTGCCTGCTGAGCCATCTCACTAGCCATGCATTTAATGCATGATTGGAACCTCAGATGTCAAAGCACTTAAACTTTTGATGCTACTCACTCTTTTCTCCTTACTAACTTGAAATATAAGACTTATAATAATCTCCTGGTCCCTTATCTACAGTGTTCGGTTCTGGCCCGCTTTTTGTATATTTCAAACTCATCAAACAAGAAAACAAGTAGGGATATCGGTCTCACATTAACATAATGTTAATGGTATCAGGTCTACCTAACCTAGCCAATTATTTGCGTATTCTTGCTGTATAACCGCAAGGTTGATCTTAGGATCCTGATACTAAGAGATTTGACCTTAAAACACATCCTTGCAAATTTCTAGTTTTGAATACTGAGACTCAATGAAGTATTCTGAAAAACAAATAAACAAACAAAAAGTCTGTTCAAATCCACTGAATTCTTGAATTGGTTACGTCTTTCCTGGCAAATCTGAGTACCAGGCGGGGAGGTAGAGATTGTGAGAGATACCAGTTTGAACGCTTATACTAGATTCATCTCAACAACAAAAGATAAGCACCTGTATTGTGAGGACCATTTCTGGAGATGAATGTGTAGGTCTGGTTTTAATAAGTAGGACTTTAATAAGAACTATGATTTAGTCCTACCCAAGTTACTTGGAATAATAAACTCTGCACCTGATATGCAAGTCTGCTAGGTCTGATCAGGCTGAACTAGACATCATCTTACATGCCTGAGTACTGGCTATGAGGGTTTGCACTTTTATTTAGTTGAAGCTTAAAGTCTGATGACATTGTTACACCTGTCTCCCAGTTCATAGTCATGTGCACGACTATGTCCTGAATGTGACGTATCCTCCGCGATCCTGACAGTGAAGAAGACACTGTACCTCTTTCTAAAGCTACCTGGCAGATAGCTTGGAGAAAAGTAGTGTGGAACACTCCATGTCTTTTGAGGTTTGGGGGTACTCCGGAAGGACAGGTAGGTATGTGCTAGATGGAGATGCAAAATGTGAGCTATGTGTACCTGCAGATAAGTATCTTACAGTAGCATAGTCAAGCCTGGCTCCAGATACAATGAGGAGCCAAGGTGAGTGAGCCAACCCGTAGTATTTTTGAAAGGTATCTTGCCCAACAACATTGTTCAAATGTGACACAAGGAGAGATGGCTATTTCCTTTGGGACTAGTAGGCTTACAGGGCTTTTTTTGAAAGAATTATCAGACAGGAAACGTGGGTAGCTTCCGTCAGAAATGAGTGTCTCCAGTGAGAACACACACAAAATGTGGCTTCGTGTCTCCTGCAGATAATGACATGGTGAAAGTAAAGACGTGGTGAGTTCTACAGTGTCCAGCTTCATCTAAGTGGACTGTTTCCAAGAGCTCCTGGGGTTATCACATCCGTGTTGTCCTAGACATGATGAGTTTACAGTGTCCAGCTTTACCTACATGGACCATTTCCAAGAACTCCTGGAGTTATTATATCCATGTTGTTCTAGGAAGCTGTGTCTTTTTAGAAGTCTAAGGGATTTGTGGTGAGGATGAGAAAGGTTACTTTTTGCCTTTTCTAGGTATTTCCTTCTGCTTCTCCCCCATGAGCCCCTGTGGATGCAATTCCAGTAACAGTTCCCTGACTGAACATTTGCTGTGCAGTAGAACGCTTTCTTCGGGTCCTGGACAACAACAGATCACTTCCACTTAACCCTCAGCTCCGACAGGGCAGGGGGCATATTCCTGATTGCAGTCTCAGCACTGGGACAGCTCCTGGTGCACCAGTTTGTCCTAGGGTACCTCATTGTAATGGACAGATGGACCCCAGTTCTGCAGGGGTTAAGGTTGGGTCATTCTTTGAAAATCGACTCTATCTGGATGGGGGTTTTCCTATCTCAATCCCACACTTTTTTTCAGCTGTAGATTTCTGATACAGCAAGCAGAAAAAAGGGAGGAGTAAGATTTCAGAGAGAATTGAAGTTGATGCGATGGTTGTATGTTTTTAGGCTTTGAGAAAACAGTGGTCACTGTGGAAGAATGGCTTTCAATTCGGAATGATAATTAGAAGACTTGAGAGGAATTTTCTGGAAACATGTTATCTGAGATCAAGGAAACATGTGCAATCAAGACCTGTCTGCCTGTCGGGTACAAGTGGGAAAAATGGGGATTATCTTCATACAAGTGATAAAATGTAGAAAATGAGTTCGCATTGAAAGAATAAAACAAAGTATTAGAAAAAGTGTTTGAAGTTGGTGGGTAGGAAGGAAAAATATTTGAAAGAACTGACAGACAGGGATAAGGGAGTGACTCAGAGAAAATGGCCACATAAGAAAGCAAGAATCCCATGGATGGTGTGCAGAAACCAAAGTCATCACTTAACAGTTCAAGGTAAGAAGTTGAAGTTTCACTTGGCTGAATCTGCAGGTTATTCACAATCCACAAGTTAGCATGACCCCTTGGTTACTATGACCCCCACAGAACCATTGACAGGAGTCCTATCTGCTGTTTTGGGTTTTAGTTTGTTCTATACAGGGTCTCATGTAGTCCAGGATTGCCTCAAACTTATTATTTAGTTGAGAATGATCTAAAAGTTCTGATCCCCAAAGTGCGGGTATTAGAGGCCAGAGCCACCATGCCCCATTTATATGGTGTTAGGGATGGAACCTGAGACTTTGTGCACGCTAGGCAAGTATTCTTCCAGCGAATCTATGTTATCTTTTAACTTTTGGGAAGCATGCTAACTATCTCAAGGTGCATTTTAATGGATCGCTCTGTAAACGGAGACTGCACTTTTGTTTCCTGGCCACCCAGATCTGAGTAATCACATAAAACTTTATTAATTTCAACACTGTTTGGCCAATGGCTTGGGCATATTCCTAGTTAGGTTTTGCATCTTAAATTAACCCATTTCTGTTTATGTATCGCCAAGAGGCTGTGGTATTACCTTATTTTCTAAATGTCTTGCTTCCTGGGTGGGTGGCTGGCAGGTTTCTTTTTCCTTTGGCAACTACCTGGCGTCTACCTGACTCTGCCCCCCCCACTCCCCCTCCATTCAGATTTCCTGCCTGACTTTGCTCTGCTAAGCCATTGGCCAAAACAGCTTTATTCATCAACCAATAAAAACAGCACATATAGAGAAGGACCTCCCACAGCATTGCTCCTAATGTAGTATGATGATGTCAAAACGGAACTAACAGAATGTCCAAACCCAAGGACATATACACTGATCTTCCTCTAAGCAACTGCTTGGTGGATTGCTGCGTGGGTGGAACTAAATCGACTTCTTTAAAGAGGAAATGATGGATGTTTTCTTGAGCACCTAGTGTGGCTGGAGGCTGAGCAGCAGCTGTGCTCTGGGATACGAACTGACGTCTGGGCACACAGCTCCAAGTCTGGCCAGTCGGATTAGCTGCCACTGGAAACCAGAGAAGTGTTTTTGTAGGAAAACTAGAAATGTGGAAGGAATGTGATAGATGTCTCCAGTTACACTCAGTTGATGGTGTAGAACTTGTTGCTCTAATTTTCAAATCCAGCATTCAGTGGATTTCAGGGTATGCACCCAGGTGCTTCTTTCCCTTATCTTCAGGAAGGGATGTGGTCTATCTGCAAGCCCTTCTAAACAGAGGGAGATAAAGTCTGTGTGTTGAAGCATCTTTGTATACAGCATGAGAAATATGGGGCCAGTCTAAGAATTGCTCAAAACACTGGGTGTGCGTGAATGGTGCACGCATCGGAAGTAAGAGTCTAAAAGATACATTTTCCGAAGGAAAAAAACATGCCAGCAGAGAGCACCTCACACAGATCAACACGGAAGCAGTAGCTGACCTAATCGCAGCTACAGGAACAAATGCGAAGCGTGCTCCGTTCAACTCAGGTGGCCTATTATCCCCTGGAATACCCGGGCTGACAGTGCCTCCCGCCCTCCCTCCTGGTTCAGAAGTGTCAGGCAAAGAGACACAGTGCCAGCAGAAAGCCTCCCTGAGTTCTTGTTAGCTAACTGCAGTGTTTTGTTCCGGGGTTGCCTGTCTGCACAAGCCGACACCGTGTCAGTCATAATTACCACCTGTTCGCATGCTCCCTTCAGGTCCCATCACCTCAGAGACATTAAGCAGCCAGCTCAGGAAGCGGTGTTGATTGTCCAAGAAGCACGACAGTCAGGTCCTGGGTTTCAGAGCATAATTGCTGCCTGTGCACAAGTAGCCGTGGCCTCCTTTCTCCTTCCCCCTCACCCTGAATAGGGCAGGAAAAGGCCATAGCTGTAAGTTCTCACCAACACCAACTCGAATTCTTCACGCCGAGGAGATCATGGGCATATCAAATATCATTCTCATGCCATGGGTTGGGCTTGAACTTTCAGACCAATGTGGCATCTGTTAGAAGACAAATTTAAACCTTCAAAACAGTATAGACCATAGCATCCTGCTGTTTGTGCCAGATACCAAACGGTTTGCTTCTGTCTTCCACAGCATCAACTTCAAAAGAAAGAAAAATCATATAAGGCTTCCATTTACTTGATGTCTGAATAATATAGTCACTTCTTTCCCCACTCATCCTAATATTATACAATAGGCATGATATACAACTCTAGCATCCACAGGGTCACCCTCCATGTTCAATGAACAATTTCATCTTCACCACAGTCCCATTAGGTAAGTTCTATTGCTGTCCCTTCATCAAGCTGAGTCCTGTGTATGCTAAAAGCCATTTCAAGTATCAGCTGCTTGGGGCCATAGCCCCTGACCCTGTAGACTGAATGAGACATGTGTGGTCTTGGTTCCCATCTCTTGGACCACTACACTGTAAGTGTTGGTGTTGTGGCTGTTACTCTGTGGGACAAGACTCTCACTCCCCATAAAAATCAGCTCCTGGGACAACTGTCTTCTGATGCAGGAGAGTTTAGTAGTTATATAAGTCTTCAATAGGAAAAGATAATGGAAGTAAGGGGTCATCATATTTCTTTGTTGCTATATTTTCCCCCTCTATTTGCCCAAAGTCGCAGGTTTTCGACTTTATCCGGTCATTGTGATGCCTCATTCTGAAGTGTTCACTAGAGGCAGGATTGTTCAGGAGAATAACACTTAGAGATTTTTTAACTGAAGCATCATGTGAACCTAGTCTGTAGGTCCCAAACTCTAAAGCTGGACATTTCCAGAATTAGAGTTACATTGCCTTCCAGCCATTCCCACAAGGTGAAAAATGAACCCTATTGGGTGAGGCAACCTATTGCTCCAAAACCTGTTGCTCATGATGATCACCTGGAAAACTCTGGGGGAATAAAACAACGACAATGACAACAACAACAACAACAACAAAAGTGAACAAACAATACAAAGCCGGGACTCCGAATCAAGCAAAAGCTCCCAGGTATCATTCCACCAGGTCCCATCAGCTCCCACCAGCTTCTTCCTGTTAGGTCATGATGTTCAGGGCTGAAGCTCAGAAACAGCATTTTTCAGATGGCTCTTGTTCATTTTGGTGATCAGTGGGTTTGGGAAGCAGCGTTGAAGCCACTGGGATGGTTTAAAGCTTTGAGTTTACAACTAGAGATGTGGCATAGCTATCCTCAGCTGCATGGGCAGAAGAACACAAGATCAAGACTCAGAATAACCTGGGAGAGTTGGTGTGTGCTGGGGGAGGATAGGTGGGTTTGCATGTGTGTAGATACATGCTTCTGTGTAGGTGAATACAGAGGTTAGAGGGCAGCCTTGAGACTGACATGCATGGTGCATGGGTAGACCTGCTCCAACAAAACTGCTAACTTGGCTTCATCCAGTAGTGTTCATAGGAATTTTTGAATTTGAAGTCAAAACTAACTTTTTTTCTGGTCACTGACTCTCTGGTCTCTTGCCTCATGCTCATTTACTTGATGCCTGCTGACCTCCTTTGCAATCCTAGCAATGTGATTCAAGGTCATAGGAATGAGGGCTGGGAGTGCCAAGGCTCCTTGTTAGTGTTAGGGGTAGAGCCATCTAGAACTCAGAATCAGTTTGGTGTTTTGGTTTTTGCAAAGGTGGATTGTGCAAGACTGATGGTGTCAGTCTTCTACCCAGATGAATGAGTCCTCTCTGTTCAGTCACATTTTCATTGATTAGGTCAGATCACCTTCAGTGGAGCACATACAACTCCCTTTCCCTACCTTCAAGGAAACAAAAGTCACTGGCATTGGTGTGGAAGCCATACTGAATGTGGCTATGGCCATTGATTTATTCTGGTCATTGAAGTCAAGCTAATATATTCAGTCTAAGTAGAAGTCCCTGGTGCCTTTGTGTGGTTGTCCCATCTCACTGATCCTCTGTCTACCCTGAGAACTGCACAGCCCTGGAGGCAGTTGCCCACTGAGCATGCCCAATGGGACCAGTGCAGTACTAATGTGACATGAGAAAGAGATAAATGCTTTGCGTAAACAAAAGAGGCTTTGGCATAGTTTATTATATTCACATTCAATCTATAAACCTCAATTGTCTCCTGATTCAAAGAAACCCCCCAATTAGAGATAATCAGTGGAATTTACATATGGGCATTAAGAACTTGTGTCATATTTGTGGGATGTAATAGAACGGTCCCTCTGGTGTTTACGCAAGCAATCCTTTTATTTAATGACCCACACTGAAATACTTACACATGAGGCAATAACATCTGAAGACAAGGAAAGTGGGTAAGGCTGCATACGAAGCAAGAAAGTTTAGAATTTGATCTTGTATTAAAACTGCATAATAGATAATTGAGGGTTCACTGTATTCTTCTATATTTATTTGATTTTTTTCTAAAATAAAAGGAAATAGGAAGACCAACATCCTCACAAACGGTCCTTTGTAGGTTGAAAATGGGTTGGATTACCTTATTAGGCATATTATAATCTTCTAATCAGATAGCAGCACCGATGAACTGTCCCTGACATAAAGAGCCAGCTGTCTCCCTCAGGTGCTTAGTCTCACTGTTGACGTCCATGGAACTTTCCACCCATCTGGAGTCAGAAGACTCGGAAAAGAAGATGCAGAGAGCTCCAAGGCTAATTATCCTTCTTGAATATTGACACACATATTGTTTCAGACATATGTAGATTTTGTGTAGGAGAAAACTATTTGATTATCAAAGATCCAGTTTCTCCAAATTTTGTGGAGGTTAAAAAAAAACCTGATTAATTAGCTTCAAGGAAAATGGAGCATCTGTTACATTTTTGTCAACAGATTTTAATAATATTGAAATTGCTAATTGGAAAGAACTGAAATGCGTCTCTTTGTATGTTTAAATGAAGATGTTTTCCTCCATTGCCCCCCCCTAAATTTTATCTAAACTATGGCCAATCTTCAGGGTTCTCAGCCGCTCAAGCTGATGTGATTCTGAATACTCACAGGCGAAAAGGATTCATGTGGAACGATGCCATTATTCTTTTTGTGATTGTTACTGTACCCCAGAAGGAGAAGAAAGCTGATTGAAGTTGTTGGCATCTTACCTCAAGGCTCTCTTCAGTGCGGCTGCAGGCAGAAGATGAAACACAAAGCTTTAGCAGACTTGATGAGAATCGGTAGGGAAGCCAAGGCAGCCATCAGAGTGATGGGAATGAGAGATGGTGGATGTTTGATTCTTCACTAATGATTCTTGCCAGCGGATGGTGAATTGACCATGAAGAGCTGAAGGTAAACGTTGGGCTCAACATTGCCTCAGCTCCGGTTAATGAATTAAAACCAGAGGCACTGTTTGTTAAGTGAATCAGAATCTGGTTTGATGTTTAAGAGGGAGTACAGGAGCCCAGAAGACAGGAAGATGAGAGCGGAGTCGGGTAGTCAGAGGTACAAATCAGACTTTGGCTGGTGACTCACAAGCACAGCCTCTTCCTTTGTGCCACAGTGATGGAAAGACCTCATGGGGTGGGTGGAGAAGGGTGGAGCAGGGGTTATAACCCTCCACCTTTGCCTTAGGTCGTTGGAGCATCAGAGAATGTCTTCTAGGTTTTCTTACATTGTTTCGCCATTAAAACTTCTTCTATTTTCTTCTCATCCTTCCATACCATATTTATAGTTAGTTCTTGAATCTACAGCTTTATTTGTGGGCTATAGAATTTTATTCAGGATTCCGAAACAGTTGCCAATAATTTTGGAAATTCTATTTTGTAATAGATGTTTACAACATTCGAAGATGTTTAAGATATGATCATCCATTTTAACAGGATGAACAGCGTTAACTGTCAGTATGAGCTATGGAAATTTGCACCTCTGACTTCCTTCAGTAGAAAGACCACTTCTCACACTAACCTAACACCTTTTCATCTGGTGCCTCTGTGACCACAAAGAATGCATTGCCGCCAGCTTCTACCTAGAGAGTATGACGTGGGTCGGCTAGGTACTGGGACTGGGGTAAAGTGAATGGCACAACTCCTACACAGTCTCCACACTGTCTAGTGAAAGAGAAAAAAGAAAAATCCAACAATTCCAGTAGTGTGAGATAGGCTAGATATTAGAGGTTAAAAACCAGGTTTCTTAGAGAGAATGGTCTTACCCGGGTCAACCTCATAAAACTAATCAGAATCCAGTATGATGAGTCAAAAAAGGCAAAATGGCATGACAACAGAAGAAAGGGCTAGAATTCGAGGCAGGCATTTAAGGTTCAAGTCTGGACTTTAGTTACTAACTGTACATCTAGGAAAAATTATATAGGGTGGGCATAATGAGCCCAGGACACAAAGCTGATGTAGGGCAATACTTAGAAGGAGCCATTGAGGCCATACTGTGCCTTGTCCCAAGTTACTCCATATTTTGTAAAATGGACTTTTTTTTTCAGACTATGCTTTGCCAGAGAGACTCTGTTTTGCAGGCAACAGTTGTCTCCAGTTCCAGGATAGAAGGTATCTCCCTACTTGGGCGGACATATAAATGGCATTATTTGTCTGGAATTATCCTGGCAGGACAGACTCACAAATGGTTTGTTCCTGGGAATAGAAAGAGTGACAACATGTAAATTTATCAGGCTGAATTCGGACACTAGAGGCCTATTAAATCATACCAAGAAAGCTAAGCCTGAGAACTTATTGGATACACAAGGTAAAGACAGAACATAGCTCCTTGACCCCAGCTCCAGGTGCAGTGTGGGGCGGGTGTACACCTGAGCACTAACCTAGCCACCATCCCCTCTGGCTGTCATCTAACAGCCAGTATATACATCAAGGATTGGCAGACAGGGAATTCCTGACTGTCCCAGAGCCTTCAGCTTGGCCTCTTTTCTTGATGTGCCCTCCTTGAAGTGCTCATCTTCTTGTTTACCAATTTAGAATTGCCATCCATCCATGCAAACATTCAGTCATCTGGTTTTCATCCTGCCTTTTGCCTCCTCATGTTCGCAGAGCACAACTCTGAATCTGCAGCCTATGGTCAGCAGCCAACAGATTCAATAGTTCTCTGGAGCCTCCATTCTGAGTTGGTTCCCTTATCAACGAAGATTGTATATATTTCTTTTGCCTTCCTGCTTCTGAGGCTCGTACAACCAAACCCTCTTCTGCAGCCTCATAACCCTTCATAGCCATTCTATAACCAATATAGATCTATTTATTGTGTGACATGTAATGCAGTATCTCAGAGTTGATATTAGTAATTAATATTGAAGAGGAAACTATTTTCTTGCCTAGTGTTGTCAATGAAAGCACTAGCATCTTGCAAATTGGTATATGGAGACTATCATAGCTTGAAAGTTCATTGTTATTTAATACATTCTGGCATTGCGGGAAGACATAAACATGTTTGCCTATGTTTCTGACATAATACATGCTTGAAAGGTGCAATGGAAGACAAATTTGCTGTGTAAGCTGGGAGGTCTGTACAGGTGAGTGGAAGTATATTGCAGATACTCCCTGGGGAGCGGGGATGTGGATTCAAGGTAGAGTTTTGAGTTAGTGGAACTTGTAGACACTGATGCTAAACTACTACAAACCAAGCTCAGAGAATCTCTACCTCAGCCTTAACAGGCTTCCTGTAGGTGTGGCCATTATCTTAACACTCCATAATGGACTTTTAGTGAGTGAGGGTTGCCTGGAGGTAGGGGACATCTTGAGAGGCTGCATAAACCTCCATGACAGAAATGGTGGAGAGCTGGGTCACGTTGGGAATGGACAGCAAAGATGGAGAGGAGAGAATTCTACTAAAAGATTTTGCTGTCATCTCAAGGTGGGGCACAGCTGCTTGGGCATGCCCTTGATATACACAGGTAGACCTTCTCCTGGCGCTTTGTCTACATCAGCTTTTATAAACTCTGCCCATTCTGAAACCCCAAATAACTTTTTTTTTCTGAGACTGTACAGTTAGTATGTGAAATTCACATTTGAACCTCAGACTACCTGCTTCTAATCCCAGTTCTTTCTGCTATTTTCATGCTCTGCTGCTTCTGTTTATACACCACAATGGATTCTGACTAGTTTCACATGTCTCTAATTTCTGTTTCTGAAGCAGAGAAGAGGCTGAACTGAGTAAGAGAGATTTTTCCCTAGAAACCTGGTTTTTAACCGGAGCTGGTCCCACTTCATGATCTTTTGACCTTTCTGGTGTGACTGCTTCATGCCTTTAAACTTTTTCTTGTGTCAATGATATTAAGTGTGCGCTTCTCCTATGTGGTGAAGCCATTTATCTTCACAATCCTAAGGATAAATAGGATTTTTCTGAGCTGTGTTGCCAGTTTGTTTTTCACATCCCATTGTCCATAATATGCCTAGCAGAGGGTATCCATGATGGTGTGCAAGATACAATGCAAGATTGGTGTCTTTGCTGGTCTCTAGGCTACCATCAGTGTTCCAAGCATGGTAAGGCAGGCAAGGATAATCTGTAATTGGTTCAGTAAATTAGATTTACTCGAGCTTTATGAATCATGATGATATTTTCAATTTAGCACATTTATAAGGATATGATGCTAGATGTGTAACTTTCTTTTACATTATCTAATCTTCAAACTAAAATTAAGAACAAAATCAGCCAGGACCAAGGATGCCTATAATCAACATACCGCTGCATAGAGATAGATGTATGTCTGTTAGGTGTGGGTATATGGCTTTGGCAGACATGACATTATTTGCTCTCAGTGAGTGAAACCCACCCCATTTTAGGATCTACCAGAGCTGGTGAGTTCTGCATGGCCAGACAGGGAGAGGATTTCAACTCTTCTTTGCTTCTTGTGCCGGATGTCTCTGTGTAGTGCTCAACCATTTGATGTGTCTGACATCCTTTCTAATGAGGACCTTGAGGGCCTTGTACATTCATTAATTAGCTTGTCCTAACTGACCAAGGAGGGAAGAGGTGCAGTTAAAAGCCTGGCCATCTTTTTCATTGTTGTTGTTGCATTATTATACAAATTTTAAAAGACCAAGAAACTTGATCTCAGAGTATTGAAACCAATTCTCCCATCCCAGAAAAATCCAGGGTCATGGGGAAGGAAATTAAACTCAAGTGATCTTCTTCAATCCCACTCTGCTACCAAAATCCAAGATAGACTTAGTCATTTTAGATGGCAGAAATACAAGAGTCTGAAGAATGGCTGGCTAGTCATTTAGGAATTGAAAAGAAATGAAATCACAAACTGGATGTTTCAGAATATGTTACTGAAACAATCAAAGTGTCATAAACTTTCTTGGGATCATGTTTTGAAGGCTGGGAGGAAAAGCGAGAATCATTAGCCATGAAATAGAAAGTGATTTTTTTTTCATTATTACAAGTTATAGAACAACATAGTTGGGTATGGTAAACATGGTCATATTTTTTAAAAGGTCCTTGAGGTATGGAGATTTCCCATGGCCTGTGCCCATGAGTGTTGACTCATTTCCAAAGCATGTGAACTGTTATGACGTTATGTGCTTCGGGGGGTGTTGCCCATATACACCCAGAATTCATGAATATTCAGTCAGACATACACAGCCATGATTGCTCAGTGACAGCCACCAGGTGATTTTTGTAGTCCTTCCAGACAGTGAATGACAGATTCCTCTTTCCACCAGCACTCTAGGACAAACAGACCTCTTCTGTTTTATGATCAGACTGAGATTTGGAGGAATTTTGAGCCATTTACTACTATGACAATAGGGTTAATAATAAAGAAATCCCCCTTTTGGTTCTTAGTAAATGGCAAACGCACATGCCTGTGTCTCCTACAATTCTGACCAGTTCTCTGTATGTTAAGAGTAAGATGGTCTTCCATCCTATATGAGCCATAGATCACTCTCTACTCCATTATCTGTCAAGGAAATGTTGAGTATATCCCCACCTCATGCCAGGGATAGGCTAAGTAGTCAAGTGCAGTGTAGTATGGGAAGTGGTGGGCTGTGTCTCACCGCCCGGCTAGCTTATTCCTGAAATAGCCACACAGAAATCTGTATTAATTAAATTACTGCTTGGACCACAAGCTCTAGCCTCTAATTGGCTAACTCTCACATCTTGATTTAACCCATTTTTAAACAATCTGTATATCACCACGAGGTCGTGGCTTACTGAAAAAGATTCAGCAGGTCTGACTCTGGCAAATCCATGGCAGCTCTCTCTGACCCTCCTTTTTTTCTCCCAGAATTCAGTTCTGTCTACCTCACCTACCTATGTTCAGCCCTATCTGGCCAAGCAGTTTCTTTATTAATTAACCAATGAAAGCAACACATAGATAGAAGGACCTCCTACACCATTTCCCCTTTTCCCGTTTAAACAAAAAGAAAGGCTTTCACAAATTGTATCATTTTAATGTATATTGAAAACGGTTATCAAGCAAGAATTACAGTCATAATATTTATATCTACTTTATTGTTTATCATAACTAAGGAAAACTATAACTACAACTGTCTATCTATTCTTTAACTCAGTCAAAGACTCCAGAAGGATATAATATTACCTAAGTAAACAAGAAGTAAGCAACTTTTATAACTCTAGAAATGACAGAGACATCTCGCTGACTGGACACTTACCCAAAGTTCTTTTGTAGCACTGGGCATCCATCTTTAGCCTATAGGCCCGTAGTGTCCAGAAGACTTTTTCACGAAGCAGGAAATTTTAAAGACAGTTTAGTCACTTTCTCTTGTATCCTGTAGAATGTCTTGTAGACTCTTTCATGAAGCAGGAACACCAAAAGACCATCTCACCTTTAGGCAAGTTGATCAGTCCTCTGTGGGTTCTTTCTATCCAGTTTAGGCAACAGTCCAGGCAAGGGCAGTTTTTTGCCCAAATGGCTAACCAACTCCATAAAGAGTCTCTTTGATGCCTATCTTTCTCTTGAAGTAGATTGGTGTGCCAGGAGCAGACGTGTCTCAATGTCATGAAAAGCCCTAAGTTATTAAAACATTAAATGCCGTATTTTGTAGTCTTCGAAAGATATGAAGAATGTCTATCTGAAATATATTTATGTACATCTAGAAAAATCTAACTAACATGACTATAAGCTTGACTATTATCAATGATTATCCATTAACAACTACACAATCACAATACCTTAATCAAGATCAGAAATACATATACATATAACAAAATTAACCTTAAATTTATATCAATAAAACAAAATCCATACCCATGAAAATTATTCATATCTATATCATATCCCCCTTTAAATGTAAAAGAAAATTTGTAAACAATATTTGGGCCCCATGTTGGGTGCCAATCTATAGTATGAGAAGCAGCAGCAGGCTGCATCCCGCCGCCTGGCTAGCTTATACCCGAAATAACCACACAGAAATCTGCATTAATTAAATTCCTGTTTGGTCCATAAGCTCTAGCCTCTTATTGTTTAACTCTCACATCTTGATTTAACCCATTTTTAATAATCTGTATGTCACCATGAGGTCATGGCTTACTGAAAAAGATTCAGCATGTCTGACTCTGGCGACTCCATGGCAGCTCTCTCTGACTGCTTTTTTTTCTCCCAGAATTCAGTCCTGTATACCCTGACTACCAATTTTCAGCCCTTTCAGGCCAAACAGTTTCTTTATTAATTAACCAATAAAAGTTACACATAGATAAAAGGACCTCCTACACCAGTCCAAGGCTTGTCACATCAAGGCCTGCTTTGGGGAGCTTATTTGCTAGTCATTAGTCTTACCAATCTTCTTAAGCTGCTATAACAAGACTGAGAGATCAAGCAATGTGCATTTAAGGTCCCCTTGTTGTAGAGGCTGGATACTCAAGATCAAGATGTCCCAAGGCTAGTTTCTTCTAAGGCCACTTTGTATCTTCTCCACATGTATCTTCTCACATGTACAAATCCGTGAGATGTTTGAATGCGTGGTTTCCTCTTCTAGGTACACTAGATAAGTTGGATTAGGGTCCATGCATATGTCATTTTAGCTTTTCCATCTTTTAAAGGTCCTATCTTCAAACGCAGTCACATGGTTTTGAGCTGGGATTTCAGGCTTCAGTCTCTGAAAGTCAGCTGAGCTTGTGACACTTGTCTAAAGTGAAGTGGATGACTGTGTCAGGTCATGATTGACTTCCACTTTTCTTACCCACTGTCCGACAAAGCAATCTGTCTTCCATTTAGCAGAATCAGAGCAAAGACAGCATGGCTAGGTTTTATGTGAGTGTGTGTGTGTGTGTGTGTGTGTGTGTGTGTGAATGCATGTGTGTGGGGGGTATGTTTATGTGCTCCAGTGACCAAACTTCTTAGAGAAAGGACAAGTCTGTACTGGGGACTTGGAGAGCAATTTAGTGATTGTTCACACTCCATACAATGCTACACCTCACCAATTACCTTGTCTCCTTTTGTTCTCCTTTGGATTTCATCTCTGAACTCTTTGGTTTCTTCTCCATCTCTTCCAATGATTATAAAATTGATTCGATTTGAAGGTAGTAGCTTCAACTCTCCTATAAACTATAGCTTTTTCTTTTCATTTTCTTTTTTAACATCATAACTTCACATGTTTTCTCCCTATAAGTACTTACCATTCACAAGTGGCTTCTTGAATTCATTAACAGCAATATATTTTGTGTTGATCTTTTTTAAAAAAAAAAGACAGTTTTTCCTATACATTTCTGTCTGTTGTGCTGGTATAAACAAAACTATTAACTGAATAGCATTTTTTAAAAAAAGAAAAAGAAAATGTCTTTAATCTTGGTGCCTTTTCTTCTACTTTTGCTTTTAAGTCCAGGGCAATAAAAGGTGGCCTTTAAATCAGTAACCTTGATGTTCTCAGAGCAGTTTTACCTCCAAGACAGGGTAAGGGAATGATTTCAAGTGACTTAAGGAGACCAGAGCAAGGGTGAGCATACCCAGGGAATGACCTTGATGTGAAAAGACCAGACTGGGGACAGTTACATCTCAGAAGAAGTCAGCAGACATGGATAGAGGAACAACAGAGTAATGTATTACAACTTGAGATGCACACAGTGTAGGATTTCAGTATTGGAGGAAAATGTCACTTCGTGATGCACTCATCACTGTTCTTCTGGGAAAAGGGTGCTTGACTTTGTGCTGGCTGTTTCTCACCCAACCCTTTCAGTAGTACTCTCTTAAAGATGGGATGATGGAGCTATCCTTTGGTAGAAAGTTACTGGGCCTCTGGTATGGGAGGTCCTTCTGCCCATGTGTTGCTTTTATGGGTTAATGAATAAAAACCTAGCTTGGTATAAATCAATTAAATTAAGAAATAAGAGTTAGCCAGTAAGAAGCTAGAGCTAATGGACGAATCAGTGATTTAAAGAATATAGTTTCTGTGTGATTATTTCAGAGATGAGCAGCCAGGGACCAAAAAGCAGTCTCCCTTCAACAGGCCTCTTCAGTAAGGAACAGAAGGACGTCAGGAAGCCAGAAAGAATGAAGACAGTCATTCATGCACATTATTTCTGGTCTTGTTGTTGACAAAATTGCTATTAAAAATATCACAATTTTTATAAGTCTTTGACTATTTTAATAAAGACAAAAGTAGTAACTAGAGCACCCAGGGCTAACGTTTCTCCTATAAATATGCTTTCTTTGTGTACCTAGCCACTTTGAGGCTTGGAAGTTTTCAGGGCAGTAATGTTGTGCTGTCCTATTTTTTCCCTTGGATGGAAAAGTTCATGTTAGCTCCCTCCAGTGACCTTTTGCTGTCTAAATATTAAACAGACATTAGTGTAACTTCCTGGACCGAATGAGATGAGAGTGTCAGGAGATAAGCTGGGGTCAGCAAATGTTCTGTATAAAAGGCCAGATCACAGCTATTTCAGGCTCTGCAAGTCACAGCACCTGCGCCTTCACTCACCTTTGCAGTCAAAGCACCAGGGCAGTAAAGAGCGCATGTGGCTGGACTCCAGTAGGACTTATTTATGGCTATAGAAATTTGAATTGTAATTGAAGTTTAATTTCAGTGTGTCATAAAATATTACTCTTCTCTTGACTATTTTTCTGACCACTTAAAAAATGTAAAAGATAGTCCTTGCTTAAGAACTGCCATCAGACAGACTGTACCCCTTGCTTTCTATCCTTCTGGGGTGAAGCTTGTATGGTGCTCAGGGTTGGATCATGGTCCTTGGAATTTGGCACACTGTGGTGTGACATGGGGAGTAACAGTAGTGATTCTCATGAAGTAGTAATACTGTTGAACCATCTAGATCATCCGATTGACTTGTTAGGAGGACCTTGATTGCCTGCCACAGGCAGCCAAAGTTCCCAAAGTTTCCCACTGTCACTTGCTTCTAGTTCTATTTGACCTGTGTGGTATTGCTTAGTCTGTTTTCTGCTGCATCAGCAAAGGCCCGCAGATATAGAGATTTAGAAAGAAGAGCTGTTTATTTGGCTTAGTGCTCTAGGGTTTGGGAAGTTTTAGTACCACCATTGCAAAGGCCTCATTCTGAGTCATACCATGGGGAGAAGAAATGGGAGGGAGTAAAAGAGGATTGCATTGGAGGGGAACAAATTTGCACTCAAAACCCCACTCCTGGAACAATAACATTAAACATGTTATTAACCAATTAAAGGACCTGCTTTAAAAATACTGCTTTGCAATATATTTTATGCTTCCAACTCATGAATTGTAGGAGATACATTTCATCCATACCAGGTAAGGATGTAAATTTTTGCTACATTCCTCATCTAGCTCCTCCCTAGCCTGATTTCTGAATAATTCTTGATATTGACTTAGGGGAAAGATAGAGTCACAGAGACTCAGGCAGAGAAAGAAAAAGAAAACCAGAAGAGCATTTGAGATTAGAGGGCAAGAGTTGGTGTGTGTGTGTGTGTGTGTGTGTGTGTACCAATGTGTGGCAGAGGATATTACTATGACTGAGAACTTGGAGTTGGTTTTAGACATTAGGCTGTGGGAATCTGTGTAGAAGAGAAAAAAGGGAAGAAAGAAAAGAATTTGAATAATGCTTTTGGGTAGTATTAATTAGTTCACTTTTTGATGTTGTAGAAACAAAAGTGTATTAGAATTTCTCTTTAAAGTTTTACTTTTAACAATTTTATTGCATTTATTTGGTGCATGTGTGTACACATGTTCACATGCTAACAAGTAATTGGAGGTCACAGGACAATTTGTGAGAATCAGTTCTTTCTTTCTACCATATTTCTACCTAGCTAGGTAAATCTACCCAGGAATTTACCTAGGCTGGTGGAAAACACTTTAGCCTGCAGATCCATCTTTCTGGCCCTAAACTTATTTTGGAGCTGGTGGATTGTCTTTCTTTAAGCTGCCATATAGATATCATCTGTGTAAGACTTTAGATTTATAACTTACATAACTATCTAATTTACCATACAAAGAATGACAGCACAAGTGCACAACAATATGCCATTTACTCATAATTTCTTTACTCATTATTTGCTAGATTATATGGAATTTTAATTTTTTGGACTTTGGCAAAGAATACATTTTGTTCACAGAGGTTGAAATTGGAAACATTTAAGAGAACTGGCATTTAAACTTTTGGCTTTGATGGTAAGGATTACTTACTTTTCTACACTAAGGAAGGTCAAGGCTTTGTTTGGGTTCATTCATACGAGAGTCTGAAAATCCTAGTTGGGTTCCCTGTTGACTCATACATTCTCTGATTGATCTAAAAACAATGAAGCAATAATTCATTTTAAATGGCAAGTGTCACCTTACAAATTATCTATGTGAATAGGTGTAGAAGAGTTGTGATTCTAAGCCACCAAGGCCTTTCATGACTAGATAATATGAAAAGACAGAATCTTCATAGGATGAGAGCAGCATAGACTTCTGGGCCATACATGTGAATGTCTATAGATACATAAGCAACATAAATTACTTAAGGGAAGCTCTCAAAACTGCAAACATTATTTGAAATGCAGAAGTCAATAGAATGAATGTATGCATGCCTGAATATAATTGCCTTTACTTATCATGTCTTGGACTTGAAGCCAAGGCTCAGCATTTACCCAGAACACATAGGTGCTCTGGATAAGAGGTTCTGTTTCTTTCCTACATATTTCTTTACTGACACCTCAAGTATGCTTACGAGCTCTAACAGGATCACAATGTAGAAATACCTCTTTGGCATGTGGCTAATTTTTAAAATACTTTATATCATATGTAAACAGCTGGAATTGATATGTTCAATTGTTCATAACTTTAGAAAACACAATATTATGAATATCCTTACCAATCAGAAAACAAGGAATGGCTTTTAATAATCAAGCACCTTGCAAACACATGAGACTCTGCTCCCCAAACCTCTTATCATCAAGGGCTGGCAGAGGATTTTGATGGAAAAAGTTCATGGTCTTTCTGCTTCTCCAGAACTACTTAACTCACTCAAAACTCTGAGGGTAGTTTTATAGGTATAGCTGGCAACAATAGCAGAACATGCCTTAGTCATAAGTCAGAGAAACAGGCTCAAACAGGACATTTTCTTTGTATTTTCCCTTTGAGTACATGGAATTCTTAATTATAAACTATATGAGGCAATTCATCTTTTGCTCACATAGGGAAATCTTTGTAAATACCTCAGAAGGCTGGAGATATGCTGTCCAAGACCAAGCCCTCATATTCTATTTAATTATATATATA
>LOEQ01001362.1:106091-136866 GCA_001685075.1 Bramus lutescens
TCTCTCTCTCTCTGTGTGTGTGTGTGTGTGTGTGTGTGTGTGTGTGTGTGTGACATGTGTATAGATACCCATGGAGGCCAGAAGATGATGTAATAACCCCTGGAGTTGAAGTTAAAGGCTGTTAAGATTTTTCCAAATGTGGGTGATAGGAACTTAACTCAGGTCCTCTGGAAGAGCATTAGCTTTTAATGCCAAGCTATCGCTCCACACTTGACAATGTCTTTAAAAATCAAAAGCAAAGATTTTTTTATATTTGTAAAATTTAAAGATATTCATTACCATCAGATATGTAAATATATGATCTATATCAGAATAATGGTATTGAATGATATTTTGATTCAAAGAAATGAAAGTTACCCCCAAAAGTAACTTCATTGATAAATATAAAATTAAAAATAATCTGGTTGTTTGAATTTCTGAAAAATGTAATAGAATGCTTATACAAAAATAATAACAATATACAAGAAATAAATTCATTCAACTATGATGGATATAATAAATAAATTAGGGTAATTTTAGTCATGAAAGAATTTTGTAAAATATTATGGTAAGTACACCATTTTACATAAACTATGATGAATTGAATAGTATAATTATTAGTACTGTTAAAATATCTGTAGATAATAAATAAGCTTGATGTGGGATTCCCCTCTGTATACTGTGAATATCATTGGTTAATAAAGGAACTGCTTTATGCCTATAGCAGAGCTATATGGGAACAGACCTATGTGTGGAAAACTAAACTGAATGCTGGGATAAAGGAGGTGGAGTTAGTGAGAAGCCATGTAGCCCCTCTGGATCCAGACAGAACTTTACCCAGTAAGCCATTGCCACATGGTAATACACAGACTAATAGAGATGGGTTAAATTATTATGTAAGAGTTAGCCAATAAGAAGCTAGAGATAATGGGCCAAGCAGCGATTTAATTAATATGGTATCTGTGTGGTTGTTTTAGGGATGAGCAACCGGGAACAGACAAATGGCCTTTTCCAACAAATTGGTGAGTCAATGTGACCAACTTAACTCGCATAAAAACCTGATAGAGCTTGAAAAGAAATTCTAGACACAAAAATACAGAGTTTAACACAGCTTCTGGCTGTTTGAAGAAGACGTGCCACAGCTCCTTTAAGATAGGTTTTCCTGACTCAGTGGTGGCAGAAAAAAAAGTCACACCATTTTGAAATGCCGGCTTTCTGGACAGCCAAGCGTTTGAATGGGGTTTGTGAGCAATGTGCTACAGCTTGCTTGGTGGCAACATGGACTGGCTATGTGCCTAGTGCACGGCTCTCAATGGCAGAGGCAGGGAGCAGCTCTGCCATGCTGGGCTGGGCAGGGAAAGCAGATACTGCCATATTTCCCCTAACAATGGCACAGCTTAAGTTTTTAAGAAGCACTTAGCATTTTAAGAAGTGCTCTTGGACAGTAAAGAATTACAGATACATAATAGATCAGATTCAGACATAAAAGAGCTCTAAATAGGTAACAGTGTTGAATAAATGTTTGTATGCTTGGGAAAGAGAAGAAAAAATAAAGTATAGAAAATTATAAAAGGAAGTAAATGATTTTTAAAAATAAAACACAGTCTTTAAAGAGACTTAGTAAATGTTAAAAAGTAATATAGCAAACACAAGCCATGTAAAGATGAACTATACACAGAGAGTCTGAATTATGTATATTATTGTGTTTTCTTTGAATTTTTGACTGTGAAAGAGCTAAGTACAGGAAGACATTTCATTGTATGGGCTGCTAAGCTAAACCAGCATGTATATTATGAAGGAATCTTGTTTTCAAAATTTGGATCTAAGGATATGTTGCTTTGGAAAAGAGGTTCTTGCTTTGTTTCCACAAAAGATGACAACCTGTGGATTTCTTCCAAATTAATATGGTTTGATGGACCAATACCCCCTGAAAGGTCACCTTGAACACCCCTCAAAAAATTACTTTGCCCAATAAAAATCAGGAAGCAGACAGAGCTTTACCCAGTAAGCCACTGCCACATGGTGATACACAGATTAATGGAGACAGGTTAAATGTAAGAGTTAGCCAATAAGAAGCTAGAGCTATTGGGCCAAGCAGTGATTTAATTAATACAGTATCTGTGTAGTTATTTTGGGCTGAACAGCTGGGAACAAAAACACAGACTCCTCCAACATAAATCAATAAAAAAATCAAATAAAATTATAAAATTAATCCAAAAGAAAGAGAGAAGAGATGTTGGACAGAACAAATATAGAACAAATACCAAGGAAATAGACCATAATTTGTGAAAAAATAATAGTAAACACTAGTGATCTAAACATCACACACATTGTCAAATTTAAACAAACGTCAGAACCAATGGGTCGATGATGCCTGCAAGAAATATTTTAAATATAAAGACAAACTAGATAACATGTAAAATACATAAACATTAAAAACAATATGCAGCAATATAATAAGGAACCAGAAGTGACTGATATTATCATTTAAAATTTATCAAAGCAAAGATGATTCCTACGGCCAAAGAAAATTGCTTCACAATAGTAAAGGGCCAGTTTATAAGGAGGGGTAATATGCTAAATGCTAATGTACCCAGTAGTAGAACTTCAGAATACATGATGCAAAACTGAGCAGCTTCAGGGAAGAATAGACAGATCTTTAAGTAAAGGCTGAAAGTTCACGCCCTCTCTCAATAGCTCATGGAATAAGTAGATATAAAATAAGTGAGGAAGTAGAAGAGTTGAAAATCTCCATCAGCCTACTTTGTCAGATTAGTATTTGCCAAATTCCACCAAATAGTAGCATCGTGTTCATTATCTTCAAGTGTGCATAGGGTATTTACCAAGGGAAACCATATTCTGTGCTATAAAACAAACCTTAATAAATCTGAAAGAACATAAGTCATATAAAGTGGGTTTGCTTTGCATACTTGGATTATTCTGGAAAGAAGTAACAGGCAGAGCCCTGAAAAATCCTCAAATATTTGGAAATCAAATAACACATCTCTAAACAAACTGTGGTTTATAGATGAAAGCAGAAGTGAAATTAGAAAGAATTAGAAAATAGTTTGACTTCAAAAATATTTAAAATGTAGTATCAATATTGGTGAGATACAAAGTTGTATTTATATTGCAGCTTACCATGTGAAATATTTCAATTGGAAATGAAGCCTCAAATCAATAGCCTTGACTTTTATCTTCAGAGATGAGAGGAAATGAATGTGATGGTTAATTTTTGTTGTCAACATAGGCTATATTAAGAGCTAGCCAGAGAAATGGTGGAGTGTTACTTCTGAGCATGTATGGGAGGGTGTTCCCAGACGGGGCTGGCTTGCAAGTGAGCAGACTGAGTGAGCACTCCCCTCAGCATGGTTGGGCACCATCTACTTGTCTAGGAGCCCAAATTGGACAAAAAGTGGAAAATGATAATTTTCCTCTCACTCTTTGAGATAGGATTTTTTCCCACCTGGAGTGTTGTGCTGGACTCTTTAGTAATTGGACAATGGTACTTTTGGGGAATATTTTTTCAGGTGTGTGACTTTTGTTTATGCTGCATTTGTTTAACTCTGTGAAGCTGTGTTACTGAGCCTGTCTAAAACACCTGATGATCCTAATAAAGTGATTAATGGCCAATAGCAAGGCAGGAGTAAGGATGTTATGGGGTTGGCAGACAGAGTAAAACTAGAATAAGAAATCTGGGAGGAGCTGATTCCCCTCTGTATGCTGTAAATATGTTTCTTTTTTTTAAAAAAAAGAAAACCAACTTTTTTTTTTCATTTTAAATACCAATTCCAATGCTCACTCCCTCCCCTTCTCCCATTCTCTTTACCTTCCTCCCAGCCCATTCCCCATCCACTCCTTAGAGAGGGTAAGACACATTGCTTTGGGAAAGGTCCAAGGCCCTCCCTTCTTTATCTAGGCTGAGCAAGGTATACATCCAAAGAAAATGGGATCCTAAAAAGCCAGTACAAGCAGTAGAGATAAATCCTGGTGGCACTGCCAGTGGCCCTGCAGTGGCCCAGCCATACAGTTTTCACCTATATTCAGAAGGCCTAATTTGGTCCTATACTGGTTTTGTCCATGTCCAGCTGGAGTTGGTGAGCTCCCATTAGCTCAGGTAGACTATTTCAGTGGGTGAACCCATCATGGTCTTGACCTCTTTGTTCATATGCTCACTCCTTCCACTCTTCAACTAGACTTTGAGAGCTCAGTCCAGTGGTTCATTGCAGGTTTCTTTCTCTGTTTCCATCAGTTGCTGGATGAAGGTTCTATGATAACATTTAAGATAGTCATCAATCTGACTACAGGGTAAGGCCAGTTCAGGATTCCTGGGAATTTCTCTAGGGCCAGGTTTCTTGCCAGCCCCATAATGGCTCCCTCAATCAAATTATCCCTTTCCTTGCTCTCATTTCTGTCCTTTCTCCATCTTGCCTATCCTGTTACCTCAAGTTCTTTTTCTCTTCCCTTCTTCCCCCTCTTTCACTTCTATCTTCCCTTCTACTCCTACCCCTAAGATTTGTCAGGCAGTCTTGTCTATTTCTTCTTTCCAGGTGGATCTATGTATGTTTTTCTTAGGGTTCACCATGTTACTTAGCTTCTCCAGGATCATGGACTATAGGCTTGCTATCCTTTGCTTTACAGCTAGTATCCACTTATGAGTGAGTACCTACCATGTTCATCTTTCTGGGTCTGGGTTACCTCACTCAAGATTTATTTTTCTAGTTCCATCCTTTTGCATGCAAATTTCAAGATGTCATTTTTTTTACCACTAAGTAGCACTTTCACTATTTGCAGATGATATGATCGTGTACATAAGTGACCCCAAAAACTCATCTGGAAGATGGGCCTCTTGACATGCCTGTGAAGATTATCTTAATGAATATGGGAAAACCCGCCCTCTGTGGGTTGCAGCCTTTCCTAGGCAGGGGATCCTGGTCTACATAAGGGTGGAAAAAGCAAATGGAGTACTAGCAGGCTTGTATTCAAAATCTCTGCTTTTCAAAGATGGACACAACATGACCTTTTCCTCCAGTATCCTGCTGCCATGACCACCGAGCTGTGATGGGCTGTAACCTGGAAATCTGAGCTCATCTCTTGTGTTCCTTTTTGTTGACATTTTATCAGAGCAACAAAAGAAGAGCAAAGACACACGATACTGTGCTCATAATCAACTGTATAACATTTTATACTTAAATAGCTTATTTTATTTGTGCTTAGCACTGTCCTCTGCCTCTGAAATCCTTCTGAGACATCTATTTCAATGTAAACTATTTAATTTATCAAGAGTACTGTGGTTCAATGGATAGAGCCACATATTGAATGTGGCCTTTGCCTTTAGTAAGCTTTCTGTTCAGAAAAAAAACATATGGAAGTGACTTGTATGTACTACTTAGTAATCTGAAAAATATTAGATTTTCACAATATTGCTTCATTTGAAAGTGAATAATATGACTAAGAGATAAAACAAAGACTCAACTCCAAGTCTGGGTTTTAAACTGTGCCTCAAGTCAGCAGAGTATTCAGCAGAAGCAAATAAAAACAAGAGTAAGTATTATGTATTTACTATATACTACTATATATTTAATATATGTGAATATATAGTAAAGATCACACAGAGAGAGAGAGAGAGAGAGAGAGAGAGAGAGAGCCAATTACCCCAACACATCCAAGCAACCATTTAAAGAATTCTAAGAAACATGGAATGCTAAACAAACGGAAACTCCTCAGAGCTAAATAACTGCTCAAATTGTATTTTGAAGATCTTAATCCCATCTATGTAGGACTTGCCTCAATTTGCACTGAATACACACGCTCCTAAAATATATGCCAACAACATGCAAATGTTTACTGACTTCCGTTTACAACAACAGCAAAAAGAAATGAGGGCCCAAAATAGCCTTGCAGTTCAAACCCAGGCTGGTGGGTCTGAAGCGAGGGAGTTTGACAAAGAGAGAAGAGAAAAGCAGGAAGGAGATTGAAAGAGACTGAGGGTGAGACAGGAGGCCTGAAGCACAGGGAGAGCTATGCAGATGCACATCGACTCTGTAATGAAAAATCCCCTTATTAAAGTGCGCTTTATCTGAGAACAGCCTTCCCTTTAGGAACATATCCAAGCCAAGATAAAGGCATCTTACTACCCTCATTAAACTGTGCATGGGTTGATGCAATCAGGCTTGTATAATTTGCATATGGAGCAGTTTAATCTAGCTCATCCTGCCTTGCACCTATTGTTAATCATGCCTGGCTCCCCATCCTCCCCCTCCTCTTCCACTAACCCTTTGATTCAGCAGATAAATGAATAGACATCAGGACATCAACATCTTTGTGAGTGATCATGGGCCTTGTTCATGCAGAATAGCCCCTGCTTCAGTGATTATGTCTTCCTTGACGTTCCATATGTTTTTGATAGTGTCTGCCTTTGTTGATTAAATTTAAAAAAAACCCTGTATACAGACACAGGAAGATGGTACAGAGGAAGATGATACAACATCATGAATGCCCATCTTTGGCCTAAGTCTCTGCTCTCCTTTAGCCACAAATGATGGAAGGGTATGCTTACTTTATTGGGCGAGGCCTGCTTGCCCAATGTTCCTCAGAGTCTCTATGCAGAATTTCATTGTAGAAGAAGGCTATTAAGAGCAGTTGCTGCCCAGCCCTGCTCTCAGGTACCCTGAAGCCTTTCCCATGCTGACTGTGGGTAGTCTGAGAAGTGCTTCTCAGTTTCTGTGTCTAAGCAGCTGCTCACTGGCATGTTAGAATGAACATAGGATAAAATTTGATTCAAGCCTGTAATGGAATATTTACACACATATTGGAAGATAGCCCTTGCTTTATGTTCATCAAAGGTTTCTGAAGTGGGAAGGGGGAGTGGCTTAAATGCTTAAAGAAGGAATGTGTGCCCAGTTTCAGTACCCCTGGCCTAGAGATGCTGCCCAAGATACTCTATGGCAGTGATTCTCAATCAAAGGGGTCGTAACCCCTTTGGAGTCGAACCCTTTCACAGGGATCACCAAAAACCATTGGAAAACACAAATATAAATCACAATTCATAACAGTAGCAAAATTGTAGTTATGAAGTAGCAATAAAATAATTTTATGGTTGGGAATCACCACAGCATGATGTTCTGTATTAAAGGGTCGCAGCATTAGGAAGGGTGAGGACCACTGTTCTGTGATTTCAAGGACAAAATCACTATGGAAATGTATTATAGGTCATCAAAGGATTTTTTCCATTTATTATTTGCAGTTTTAAATTTTATTTGTGTGTGTGTCTGCAGATAGGTGAGAATATTCTTTTGTGTGGGCACATATGTATGTGTTTAGAGGCCAGTATGTATTGTGTGGGAGTCATGTGTATAGGGGACAAGCGGCCACCTCCTGTGTCATTCCTCTGGCAACATCTGCTTTGTTCTTTGGTGCAGTCTTTCATTGAACCCAGAGCACACTGATCCAACTAGGCTGGCTGGCCAACAGTTCCCAGCAATGTATTCCTGCCTCCCCAGCAATGAGGTTCCTGGCCCAGCCCCCTGCAGCTGCAGCTGGGAAAGAGCTGTGGGGGATGTGGGGCTCAGGAAGAGGAAGCCTTGGCTTTGGGAAAACTCAGAGGCTGGAGCTCCAGCACCAGGCTTCCCCAGCAGGAACTTGGAGGAGGAGGCACAGTTGGAGGCAGCAGCCCATAATTTTGAAATTATAATATAATTATATCATTCCCCTCTTTCCTTTCCTCCTTCCAGCCACTCTTGTTGAGCACTCTCTCATATTTCTGGCCTTGTTTTCTTTCATTGTTGTTGTTGCTGTGTGTATGTGTGTTTCTACACACCCCACATATTACATATTTACATATGTGTGTGTGTGTGTGTGTGCATTGATGTACTTGCTCAGTCAAAAAAAAAGAGTAGTCCCTATTAAAATGGGAATTTCAGAATTACTCTTATCTGTTGAGTAGTATGCAGTATTGAGGATGGCTGCAATTTGCTGTTCAGTGTGTTTGTCTCTAACAGGTGCAGGAAGAGCGATTCAAAGCCTTGGCTTAAGTCCTGCCAAGTGAGAAATCCTACAGGGTGAGGTTCTGCCACTTTCTCTGCGTTCTGAGCCTGTTTCCTGAGAGGTTTCTTGGTTATCCCTCATCCCTATGGTCGTGTGTTTTCCTAGCATTAAAGATAGGGAAGATATATAGGAACAAAGAATGATGGGAAATTCCTTCTAGAGTCAGCTATAGCCATCAGAAATTAAGAGGGCCAGTGAAAGTGTCCACAGCCAAGCTGTCGCTACCCTGTCCAACCAAAGGACATTCTTTGGCTGCTGCTTCCATGTGAATGTCCCATCTGAAAATCACAGGTGAAAATATGTGTGCATGTCATGGGGGGGGGGTTGTGAAATTCTCGGAAGTTTCAGAAAAAAAAACTTTTCAAAGTTTTTTATCAAGTGTGCACACGAACTCTGTCTTATTATTGGGTTGGATGCTGGTTCAACACATACTCAAAGGGTTATTTAGAGGGCAAACATGGGGTGCTCAACGGAATGGAGATTAGCCACCCTGTGCCTGTCTGAGAAAGCCTCCCTGAGGATAAATAGCCAACCTGTACTTTGAAGAGGAGATGAGAAAACAACCAAAAAAGAATGTTTTCTGGTTTGGAAAATCGTGAGCTTAGTACTAGGGCGAAGTGAGGTTGAACAAGCTCCATGGGCAGGAAGAAGGAACAGAGGGGAGAGGGCTGTCTTCTTAGATATGAATTGGCCATCTTTTCTCTCTAGCATTCATGGATTCTCTATTTGCTTTATCTCCTCTCCTGTAGGTCTTCAGGGTAAAGAACCAGGTACAGAAAACAACTGCTGTCTCAAGTTTGAGGGTTCAAATCTCACCCTCAACATCTAGCTGTGTTATAAAATTACCTGAATAGGGGTGTAAGAACCATAGTAGACAATTATTACAAGTCCAAGGGTTTTGTGCCCCTGCATTCCTAGTTATTATTCCAATGGCTACTTTTAGAGATTAGGTCTGTTCTCCGCTGCCTCCTCTTACTAATATCGCCACGTCTCTTATTTCTGTGTGTCTCTGTGTATGTCTGTGTGTGCTGGACCAGGGAGGAGCCTGAGACTACTCAGTGAGTGTTTGAGGCCCAGTACACAAGGTAAAGCCTCTGAGAGGAGAACATCATCACAGACTGGGGTAGCTCTGACAGAAACTGCCGGCTGCTTTGATGACCTTGGGTCACATGCATTCCAACCATAGTCCTTAGAGCTTCCTTGATTCCCCGGTTATTTCTTTTCTTTTCTTCATGTGGGTTCTTTTTCCCACATAGACAGAGGACGGCTGACATACATGCTGATTGTTCTTTCTAGGATATCACACTATCCTCCCAGCAAGAGGACCTCATTGTTGTCTGATTTGATGACATTGCTTGCCTTTTGGTGGCCGCATCATCTGTTTCCTGTCCATTTGTGATGTTCTAGTCCAAGCCTTCTCAGAGCACCGTTCCCAGAGTCTCTGGTCACATGGGCCTTTTCTTTCCATTCTTCGTTGCATCCAGGTAGGCTCAGCACGCTGCCCCACAGCAGCCTGCTCCGTCCACACCCTGTTCTTCTCATTAATCCATTGGTTTACCGGAAAGTATTACTACGTGACAGAACTCTAGAGATTGCTCTAGACAAACTGGGAAACGAAAGCATGTATTTCCAAAGAATAAGGGAAGGCCATAGGAAAGTGTGATGAGGGCTTCACCCTCGTCTGGGATATGGAGGTCCCAATAAGGAAGCCAGGCTCTAGAATGAAGTAGGGCTGTAGGCATGCTTGAATTCTTTGTTATTTTCATCAGAGTCTCTGATGGGTGTATGACTCCCAAAATGTGATGAACTAGAGACTGAATATACATTTCCCTCTCCCTTGCTAAATAGTAAAATACCTTAGAGTGAGGAAACTAACTCTTAAAAACTCTTGTCTGTTGCCTGATGCCCTACCCCATCAATGTTAAACATTCTTAACACATTCTTATTAACTACTGGTATTCTGAGATAATGAAAAAAATTACCTCAACACATAGGTCAAGTTTCCTCTCCTGGCCAGATATTTTTCTAAAATTCAAGTTTAATCATCATGATGTTGTCTAAATCATTTTCTTCAGAACTATGTTGCCTAAGATGGATGCCTGGCAAGGAATAATCAGATCATGAATTTAAAACCCACCTTGAAACACCTGGGGGCCCACCCCTTAGATGTCAGGCCGCTGTTGCCCCACACCTCCTGGGATCCTCCCAACGTGAGGAGAGGTATAGTGTTTTAATCCCAACCTAGCCTTAACATGTAACTCGCCCGGCTCTGACTATCTTCTAGCAAGCATAGAAGAATACAAAATGCCTTTTCTCATTCATAATGATTGCTATCAGACCTCCGGGAGGTCTGATTGAAAAACCCAAGTCCTTCCAGCTAAGCTGGAATCTGGAAATGAGCTTTTTATAGTTTCCAGAAGTCTTGGAATGAAAGAAGATGTTAGGAGAACAAGTGGCAACCAGGTCAGAATCAATATTTATTGGCTTATTAAAGGAAGGGGGAAGTCAGGAGCAAGTGTGAGCGCGCTGGGGACTATGAGTCTATGAATGCCAACTGCTGGCTGCCTGTGAATCCCAACTGTTAGGGTCAAGTAGTCTCATCGCTCTTCTATTTACAGTCTTTGAAATTTCTCATTTAACATGCCACCAGGCATGCATGTTAGCCATTCAGGTATTAATACAGCAATTATTACACCAGAGACGATGGCTAGTTTTTGTTTCATCTCTTTCTCCTCACCTTGCCCTTCCCCTGCGCACTTGTCTTTTCTCCTTTTCAGCATTTATCTCTGTGGGGAGCCTGCTGTTAGGATTTTAGTCTTCAAAGGCACTCTGCCTCTGTGCTAGAGAAGTCACATATGGTCCCTTGAGTGAGTCTCTCACTCTATTAAGGAACCTAGACACGTGGACACGCAGGGTTCTAATGAGACTGGATTCCCACAGAGGGTAGGGAGTCCTGGGAGATGACTGCCCTACCCCATTCCTCTCCTTTGCCTTTCCTTCCATTGACAGCAAGAATATCCTTCATCACTACTGATGCTAGAAATTTCTCCTGCAAGGCTTTCTCCTCTGGATCAAAGTGTTCTCTTGGGAAGAGAGGGGTTAAGTACTAAACCTTGCATGAGCCTTAGCACTCTTGATTAATTCATGCAATTCAAACACTCAAAACAACTTGTATCAAGAAGCCAGTCTGTACCTGACACTGTGCTACATACTCTATATAAATCAGTGCTTATCATTTTCTTCAAAACCTTGAGTGGTAGCAGGCTCCCTCATTACATCAATTTCATAGCTGGCTATGAAAATTTTCTGAAGACTATTTAGGTGACAAGTGACATGACCAGAATTCGACATCAGTCTTACCTGGCTTCCAATAGAAGGTCTTTTCACTGTTCAAAATGAAATTAAATCACAATCACTGTACCTAAAATGCTGAGACAAAGGTAGTGGCTCCTTCACTGTTGAGTCCCCCAACTAATATTAGATGAGATGGGACATATTCAGGGCATTATGGCTGCAGACATTCCCCAACTTATATTAGAGAAGATCATCATATGCTATAGTAGTTGAATATTATTGGAAGATAGGTGAAGAGAAATCCATTCATTGAATCATATTGAGTGCTTATTATGTGCCAGGAAATCTCCTGCGTTTTGGAGATACAGCATTACATGAACAGAACTCAACACCCAAAACAACAACAAAAACCCAGTGATTCAAAGTCTCTGTTAAGCTTACAAACAGTGTGGCAGGAGGATGTTGATCTACAGATAAAATGAATCAGGAATGGACAATGGAGCAAATGTCAATGGGTGGATTGTAATTACAAGGTAGAAATGGAAGATTGTGTAGTGCTCCCTGAGAAGGTGAGAGTTGACCAATATGTGAAAAATGAGTAAAAGAAAGTCACGGACAGAGCTCCGGGCAAAGGGAATAAATGGAACCACACTGAAAGGCAGCAATATATTGAACATGTTCCAGGAGCAAACAGGCCTGAATGGCGAATGGCCAGAGATGACTGAGCAAAGACCATGAGATATAATGGAAAATGAGAACAAGGAGGAGTTTATGTGGCTGCTTACAGTCATAAAGAAAACTCTGATTTCTAACCTGAGTGAGAGGAAATTATTATAGGCTTTTATACAGAGAAATCACCTCATTTGGTACCTCGTAACAGAACCATGAGGTTGTGATATTAGCCATAATCTACAAATAGCAAAGATGAGAACAGGTGAACCTGTCAGAAGAAGGAGGTTGCACCAATTAAGACGTAGGTGGGTGTCTGTGTGGTAGAGGTAATATTGATCAAGCCATATTCTGAAAGTAAAACCACTATGTTTTTCACTGATTATTTATGGAATAATAAAAGGAATAGTCAAAGGCAAGCTCATTGTTTTGACTAAATATCTGGAAGGTAAAAAGAGCCCTTACTGAGATGGGACAAATTCAAGTAAGGGTTTAGCTTTGAATACTTTAAATCATTAATTATGCTATGTATTCAGACATTAATAAACAGCTAAATACTTAGGTGTGGAACTCAGAATAGATAGCTGGAGATAAAAAGTAGGGGTCCCTTGTCTTTGTATCTTCTTTAAAGCAAGAGTATATCAGAAAAAATTCAAAGACTCAGCCTTCATAGGAGGTAAGGCTTACCCAAGTCATACAACTGTCACCCACATTCAGAGGGTCTAGTTAGGTCCCATGCAGGATCCCCAGCTATGGGGAGCCTGCTGTTAGGATTTTAATCTTCAAAGGCACTCTGCCTCTGTGCTAGAGAAGTCACAGATGGTCCCTTGAGTGAGCCAGTCTACTTTGTCCCAGATGCCTTTCAACTCGAAGGTTCCTGGAGACACAAGACGGGGTCCAGCACTCTCTATGGTGGCCCAGCTCTCTCTAGGCTTGGTATTATAGAAGCTACATCCTTTACACATCTATCCCTAGCAGTCCTGACCTTTCCTTCCCAACTTTCTTCTGCGCTCATCACTCTATTACCATGGCATCGTTCTGATCACCCTATCATTTTCCCTTGTGTCTACTTGGAAAGGATTAAAAGTATAATCCAAAGGGCTCTCATGGGGTCTCTTGGGCCAGTATTACAGAATGCTAGCAGCATGGTAGAATGTTAGGATTGGAGGGCGCTTAGCAAATGCCTGGTTCTTTCTTGCCAATAAGGCAACTGAAGCCGAGAAAAAAGAAGTGATTTACATAAAGTCATCTAATTTGGAAAAAGAATGGAGCTGGTATCCACCTCTCAGTCTCCTGTCCACTGCTCCTTCTGGCACATAGCCTCATTGGTTTCCTGGACTCAGGATGACTGCATGGGTCTCTTGATTGTGAGGTGAAAGTGGTTCTTGGAATGAATTTCACAATGCCACTTTGTGCCAGATTCGAAATTAATTTCATTTGATGGTCAATGCTCTAATAATAAGTCATTTAAATAACAAGACCTGGGAGAACTAGCAGAGATGTCAGATTATAATTTCATCACTGAGCCGTGGGAACCTTCAAAGACGTCTCTTGCTCTCTATACAATGTCATGCTGTATAGCTACTGCCTAAAACTAAGGGTTAGTACTTCTCATATGTCCAGAGTCCACTCACAACTAGTTAGCAGTGTCAATTCTAGACCTTCTATTAGGCCAGCTGTTTTTAAGGAGAGTAGTATACCATTATGTACTATATAATTAGGAGACAAGCCACAAAAGAAAATACTGGTTGGTCTTCCATAATTATGCAGTCTATTTTTGCCATCCATAGAACAACATGAGATAAAGGCTTGCATGTTTTCTGTTATGTGTTTTTTTTCCATGAGAAGAACTTAATTGGTTCAAGCAGTTAGAATTTGGAGTTGGAGAGGGGAGGGAAATCATGAAGAATGGAGGTATGGGCTGCTCCTTGAATGTTGTACCAATTACTTGACTCCTTGATGGGGCTCAACTGCTCTAGTGAGCATCCCGAAGGGACTCATACGTGGGTCAGGTTGGTCAAAATTTTCAGAAGAGAATGAGGATGGCTGAATCCAAATGAATAACTGAGGCTTTATTGGCTCTTCTAGACACAGGAAACACCAGTGATGATTTGTTTCCAAGCCAAAACTTTATCTAAGTGTCGGTATGGACAGGCATGCTATGAGCATCTGCTGGCAGAGCTCCTTGTGAAGCTTTTTGTGACCCTGTGACCATGCATGTGGGGTGCATGCATGTAGGCATGGTCTGTGTGGTATGGAGAGAGCCCAGAGAGGGAAGGCTATTATCTGCAGGGCTGTGTCATATTCAAGACACTTAGGTGTAGAGCAGAAGTTGAGTGATAGTTATTTTCCCACCACAAACCCGAGATGGTTTTATAAGCTAGACCACAGCAGCTCCCGAGGCTGGAGTTTACCAATGCTACCACAGTGCCTTTTCAAAAGACCCTTTCTGCCTGGCTTTCCATATCTAAAGGACTCGTCAGGAATAAGGGACGCTTGATAAGTGTGTCCTGCTTCACCAGTCTCCAGGTCATGTTGTCTTTTCTAACTTTGTATACATGTTTCATCACAGATGTCACTGCTCTTTCAGCACTATTGGAAATCATGTGCCTATGGATGATACCTATTGCAGATAGAGCGCCATATATTTTCATTTCCAGAACATTCTGTGACATGGTGAGTGAGCTAATAAGTCAGTATTTGCAACATTTTCATAGAGGTGTAGGAAAGCTGTAAGAGTTGTGTAAGTAGGGGTAGGGGAGATTGCTCAGTAGTTAAGAACGCATGCTGCTTTTGCAGAGGTCTGTAGATGGATTCCTAATACCCACAGGGCAGCTACAGCAATCTGAATTCCAGTTTCAAGGGATCAGATGCCCTCTCTGACCTCCATGGGCACTGGGCATATGTGTAATGGACATACATACATGTAGACAAACACTCATAAAAACAGATAGAGGAAATCTCACAGGGTTTCACTCCTAGATGAAGAGCAATAAGAAATTAACATCCCGTGAAATGGGGAGAATTAGTCTTCCCAAGGATGACTTCCCTACTTGCTTATCTGAGACCAAGTGGTCAAGTCTAAAGACATGTACATACAAGGAATGATAAACATATTCAGCAAACTCTATCTATCTATCTATCTATCTATCTATCTATCTATCTATCTATCTATCGATCTATCGATCTATCATTTATCTATCATCTATCTATCTATCTATCTATCTATCTATCCATTCATCATCTATCTATCTATCATTTATTTATCTATCATCTATCAATCTATCATCTATCTCTCTCTCTCTATCTATATCTATCTATTTATAATAATAGTGATTAAGTGAAAGGAAGCCATTAATTTGAGAGACAACAGAGGCAAAGGGAGTATGAAAGTGGTTGGGGGAGGAGATAGGGGAAGAAAATGCTGTAATTATAATTTAATTAAAACTAAAATAAATTTAACAAGAGAAATTACCCAAAAAACAGGCACTCAGAAGACCAAATCTTAGGCTTCAGTATCTGAAATGGTATATATGTGTCTCTCCATGGTGAATAATGTGATCATGGTATCACAGAAAAAGAACTTGCACACACAAAATAAGTTTTGAAGCTATCCTTCTCATGTATAATATAAGGCATCAACTCACTATTTAATTGTAAAAAAGTCTTTTTGTCAAACCACTGTGCTGGATGTTAGGGATAAACAAAGATGACTCGGACAGGCTTTTGTGTGCAAAGGCCTTACAACCAGGAGATTAGAGAAGGTACTCCCTGCATCTCTGGTACGTGCTTCATGCTACAGGGTATATGTGAGTGTTATAGCAGGATGCACACAGGATGCACCCACTGCAGGTGCAGATGCGAGCCATCACACAGGATGCACCGACAACTTTAAATGGAGCTCCTGGAGTCTGTGCAGGGCCAGGCCCTTCTTCCTACAAAATAGCATCCAGGGCCAGAGATGACAACTCACTGCTTTAAGACAAAAGGGGTCATATAGTTTACCATGTGGACAGAGATAAAAGTGCCCCTTCTAACTGGCTAGGTGTCAATTGCTGGGGAAAGACTTGAGTCAGCTCACAAATCCTCTCTTTCTTGTACCTGAAGAGAAAGGAGGAGAAAACTGTTGTGTGTTCTGAACTCTATGTCCGTGTTCACAAAGACTCACCTGAAATGCTGGAGGAGCTGATTGGGAAGCCTTTAGAGAGTGGAAAGGTGTCACACATCTTCATAGAGTGGACAGTTCCTAAAGTCTCCTCAGCTCTCTGTTCCTCGGCCAGATCTTCACAACTCTCCAAGCAGGGGGTTAACATAAGGGAACAATGAGAGCGGAAATGATAGAGACAACGGTCAGACCTGAGGCTCTGGTGACAGGCCAAAGCTCTGGGTGAAGGGCCTGTGGTCCCTCTGTTCCTAGAGGCCAGTCTGATGCTGCCCTGTGGTTCAGCTGTGATGTGCTGAAGAAATTACTTTCATCTGGAGAGGAGACAGGACACTGTCCCAGGCTTGAGAAGGTCTGGGCATTCTTATGCGCTTCACAACATGTGTGCTTGAGAGTATGAGCCGCTTCCTAGGCCAAGGATTCTGGGTCCGTTTCCTTGGCATTTCCAGCCTCACCTTCAGGGTCATTTGGAGTTGCCTAGAGAATCCAAGAAGGGAATACACATTTGGGTCATGGAGGGTTTCACTGCAACCAGCCAGGCAATGGGGCAGCACATGGTCTCTTAAATCTTTTGTGTTCTTCTTCCTCCCTAGCCTTGCTTACCAACCCCTTTCCCTGCCTCTCTCCCTCCTCTGTATGACAGCACACACACCATTGCTCCGAGGCACCCTGCTCCGTCTCTAACACAATGAATGTTGCTGTCAGTTCAGATAAGAGCACCCGCTGCATAGAATGGCAATATTTCTAGTCCTGGCAAACACGATCATAAGTTCAGTTTATTAATATTGCAACAGTTGCACTAAATGAGATCACTTGGCTAACAAAACATTTATCAACAAAACGCTGCCACCTACTGAAGTTTTGCAAACAGCCCAGATGATTGGATAAGATCACAAATTCACTCTGTCACAAGCTTATGGTCTCTTCTGAAATCCTTCGGAAGCAAGAATGATAACCAGTCAAAGCAGACAAGATGTCCGCTTCACACAGTTTGCTGAGAACGAGGCAGGATAGATCCCACCAAGAGGCATCTGAAGGGAGTCGGAGGTGTTTATCATGGAATTTTCTAGCCGGGCTTGGGGAATGGCCCCACACACCTGCAGGAGAAGGTTGTGTCTGTTAGGAGCCGTTCCTACAAAATGATTTGCAGCCCAAGAGTTCTGTCAACAGTGTAGGCGCATGAAAAACAACCGACTTTTATTTTCATCCTTGGGAAAATAAATATATTTGGTTTGAAAAGACAATCCATGAAACTTACAATGAAAAAAAAAACACAGCAATTTTTCTATGTGGCTCTAAAATGTGGGAATACACTTTCATTTAAAGACCTTTTAAACTGTAGAAACCACTTTAAAAGGGAGAATTAAGTCATTCATTTTGCATTTATGATGTTCAGAAGACTTTGAAAAGTAGTGTGGTAACTAATCCGTAATGCCCAGGGGAGTTTATTGGGGGAAAAAACAAATGTGGGGTGATTTAACTGCATCTTCTTCCTAAAGACAATAGTCCCTCTACTTCTAAAGAAAATGTTGGAATGTAATTTTGAATACGGGATGACAACAGAGGGATCTAAATACTACCCTTGAGACTCCTGGCTCAATTCTGAAGCCAGCTAGGCTGGCTAACAACGAAAATAAAGCAGGTGGCCCCTCCCAGAAGGCGACTTTCACTTGAGGCTTAGAGGTGTCAAGGTGTCTTTCCTACAGTGTGAGGTAGGTTCACCAGAGGAGGCTTTGCATAGGACAGGAACCCGTGAGGTGGGACAGCTAACCATCTAGGACATTTAGATTGCGTTTCTGTGCTTCTTCAGTTACTAAAGTCCTACTTGCCTCGCAAAAGCATTTTTCAAGGACTGTCTCCTTTGTTCTGGAATGGTCTGTACTTAAAGGACGGCTACAGGTAAGAAATTAGCGGCTGAATGACTCCGTATGTGTGAACACAGCTTTTCACGTGTCTGGGGAAAGTGCGGGAAGGAAGGACCTGGATACTTGTTTAGGGTTGGCTTGGGAGAGCCACACTGGGATTCTCGTGTGCGTGTCTGCACTCAGGCTCTGATAGCTTTTTAAATTCAGTGCACAAAGTGTGCTAGAATGGGGATAAGAGGACGGGTGAGCATGGGAGAAGAGAAGCAGGCACGATGCTGGGCTCAGGCTCAGCTCAATATGTAAGAACGGGTGGTGCAGTCTTTCTGACATCGAGTATATGGTCAGTCGGTAGGGCATTGCACCTGTGCTAATTGGGTTTCATATAATCCAGTGGAAATCATTGTACACATTTACAGACAAAAATACCCAGGCTTGGAAAAGCACAGAGACTTGGTGAAGTTCACCCAGGGTCAATTCACATGTGTCTTCTGGCTAGAAAGGCCGTGCTGTTGGGAAGGCTTGGGTTTGGTATGATTTTCCCTCGATGCTGGGGATTTGATTCGAGGCTTCACCTTCACCTCTGACCCATGAATTTTTTTTTTCTTTGCTTGAAGACAGGGTCTTACTGAACTGCCAAGGTTGGATTTGAACTGACTTTTTAGCCCAGGCAGGCCTCAAGCTTAGCATTCCTTCTGCCTCAGCCTGCAGAGTAGCTGGGATTATTGCTTCAAACTGTATTGTAGGCCAGAATGAGCCTGAAGCTTTATGGGAACACCGGATCTAGCCCTCCCCCCAGCATTTTTTTTTTGGCTTGTGTAGACGGGGTTAAATAGAAAGAGGTAAAATAGAGGGAGTCTGTCTTCTGCCCAGGGAAGTGGTGCTTCTCTTGCTCATGAGAGAACAGTGTTCCCAGCACGCTAGTAAATGAGCTCATGGGTAGGAAGCCCTTGGACCCCCTTAAAAGTAAGTTACTATAAAAAAAACCCAGCCATTTGTATTACCCTTGTAGGTGATATGATTTCAAATGGACAGAGAGCACAGTTTGTCTTCTGTTCAAATTGGCATCCCTTCATGCCATTCTGGGAATTAGTTCAGAACTGACTACAGGAAACATAAATCACCTTTCATGCCCGTACCATTTCCTAGCAGGCCCGTATTTTCCCAGGAGGTTCTTTCTCTGTAGTAGATAAAAGTTTGCCTGTATTTCATGTGATCTCACTTCATTTCCCTCCTCGGTAGATACCAGCCTGCGTCCATCATTCTGGGCAATGCAGAATCCTGTCCCAGGTACTTAAATTCAAGGTGGTCCTCTCTAAACCTTGCTTTTTCCACAGAGTAGCTCCATCACTTCTATTGTTATCAGGGGGCACATTCTCCTTCTCCATGAAAGGAGAGACACATTCTGAATATGTAACAATAACCTGCATGCCGCTCTCTGAGTATAAATACCAAGTGTTATGAGAGCCCCATCAGTGAGCTGATCAAAGGCACGAGGGACTCACTGCGGAAGCAGCAGGTGGCCTGGTACAATTGGAATAAAGGAAAGTGCTGAGTAGACATGGGCTCCCAGGAAATTCATATTAAAGGCTTTCGTCTGTTGCATTTTCAGCGGTGCTTATGAAAGGATTTAACGGAAAGCAGACAAAGCCATTGATGTCACAATGCTACCTGATAATTAACAATACATTCAAGATTTACTGATCACTAACACCTCCTATTTTTAGCTGCTAATGCAGACAATAAGTGTTTGTTACCGGAGTCACCTTCGGCCATGAAGGGTGAACATAAGTTACTCCGAGTATTTCCGTTGACCTTGTCCCTCAGAAGTAGACTGTGCCACGTGCCTGGGAGAGGCGTGGGTCATCGACAGAAATGCAGAAGCCAATACAGAGCATGTGCTTACACAGCAAAATCCATTTTTCTTTATGGGCACAGATGAGCTTTTCTTATTGCTATAGCAAAAGATTCCAACCAAAGAAGCAGAGAAGGCAGGGAGGGAGGAAGGGAGAGAGGGAAGGAAGAAGGGAGGGAGGGGCGGAAGGAATGGAATGGGGGAGGGAAGACGGGAAAATTAGAAGGCGCAGTCCATCATAGTGGAAGGCATGGTGACTAGAACTCTCTAGTTGGAGGTTTAAGCGGTTGGTCCCATCACCATAGCAGACAGAAAAACTAGATGAGATGGAAGCAAGGCCCAGCTATCTCTCTGAATGCCTGGCCCCAGCGACCTACTTCTTTGAGCCCTCCTTCAACTTCTAAAGGTTCCACAGTCTCCTTAAAACTGCACCACCAGCTGGGAACCAAGTGCTAAAACACAAGAGCCGGTGAGAGCCTATGGGGGATGTCACACTCAAACAGCAACAGAATAAATATCCTGAGAACCATGGGCCACTCAGGTAGAATCTAACCCTTGTTGTCCCCTACAAGCCAAGTAGGCAGATATGGTTAATACAAGCAATACTTGCTTCCATTTTTGTGAAGGTCACTGATTAAGTTTGTAATTAAAAATAAATATGTCTCTCACAAAAACACCTCCACAGGAAGCAAAACTCATGAAGAACAATTCTGAATTAGTCCAAAAACTGGAGGCTTCTGCGACACCAAAGGGTCAGTTTTGTGGTGACTTTATGACATGCACTCTGAGGACAGAGACAGTGTTGCACTGAAATTGATAGAAAAATAACAAGCTGACTGAGCGCAGGAACAAGAGAAGTTTAAGCCAATGAATGGTGCTGGAGGAAGCTTTGGCTGGATGGAGGAGGCCGGGAGGCTTCTCTCTGCTTCTCTTTGCATGATTGACATCCCCAAAAGTAGTGCAGGAAGATAAGGCCTACAAGGCCTAGATGAGGCGACCCGGAGTCTGCCTGAGCAACAGGCATTGCCAGAGGTCCTGATCACACCTCACCAATGAGGGGCGATGTCAACACATTGAACGCCTAGGTTCTAGGAGAAGGGTACAGAAGATTCTCCCGTTGCTGAATAAAGGAGTCTGCTGTTCGCGTTTTTATCTGACTCCCGATATCTATGCTGTTGATGCCACGCCTTCTCACTCCATCCCCCAAGTGAACCTTTAGGACCCAGCAACCCAGTAGCTCTGCTTTCTCTTAGATTTGGTTTCTGCTGGCTGGCCTCTTCATTTGTTCAGAGCAAAGAGTCCTGGTGCCGGTGACAATCCTGTCTCTAACCTGAGCCTCCTGACTCCAAGACTAGCATCACCTTTCCGCTGTGCATATCTGAGTTGTATCATTGTTTCCCTGTGTAATGCATGCCCCTGTCTCAACGTCTCCAAGTTTCCCATGCCTAAATATCAGTGTTTCACTGACACAGTGCCATACTGGATTATTACTGCCAACCCAAGGTCAATGACAGGGTTGGTATCAAGCCATCAACAAACCGGTGCGTGACTGTAGTTCCAACACACAGGTGTTATGGGTCTGTATCTGGGAACCAGCCAGGTTGATTATACACCCTTTTCTCTAATTCCCCCAGTTCCACGCTCTCCTGTGAAAAAATAAAAATAACTTTGTCATATCATGGGTGAAATATGAGATCAGCTACACATAAGCATTCTTCTTAGCATAGAACAAATTTTCCGTAACAGACGGGCAGGCAGACCCGCCTTTTTTGGCTGCTTTCCCCAGACTCCATAGTTCCCTTCCTTTTTGGTTTCTTTAGGCTGAAGACAGCTGCCACGTTTTGTATGTGATGCCTGTGTCAGGCCCTGATAATCTCCAACTATCACTAGGGCTCAGATACAAATCAAAGGCTCAGAGAATGCTTGCTGCAAAGCTGAGGGCCAAGGCCCGCTTCAGAGGCATATTGCTGTCTCTTTTGGAAAGGTCCTGATATGAAACCCTTGTCTGGAATGCAATGTTTCTGTCCAATATTCTAAAGCTCACCCTATAACTTGACTACTAAACTTAGGGGACATGTGTTATTTATTCAACTTACTATCTGGTGGATTGCATAAAGTTCCTGGCAATGCAGAAGGTCATTGTCCATTCCATGGCTAGAGGTAGATGTTAGCATGGGGGGACTCTGAATTTCCAGGAGGTTCCTGATTGGGAGTATGGTCCTTCTGCAGGTCTGCTAACATTGTGCCTTCTTTGCTTGTCATAGTAGCTTAGAACAGAGTCTTGTGTGTTGTTTTTGAAGTGTGTGCATTACTTCTGTGGCTTTGACAAAATACCTTGCAGAAAAACAACTTGCATGTGGGAAGGCTTATTTTTACCTCATAGTTTGAAAGTATGCTATCCATCCTGGAAGAAAAAAAAACATGGTGGCAGGCAGCTCCACGGTGGCAGGAGTTTGCAATTGGCACTCCTTGCGTCTTCTATATTGGTGGAACATGAAACAGAGTGGACAAGAAGTGGTCCCATGCTCTAACAGCTCAAGACCCACTCCCAGTGACTCACTTCCTCCAGGGAGCCTGCACTTACCGAAGGCTCCAGAAAATTGAAACTGCCTTAAGCAGCTCGGACCCAAGAGTTCAAACGCCCCCTGGGCGCATCAAATGTGCATTCAAACCACAATGCAAGAGCAAAGGATTTATAAGACATTTCATTCCATGACAGTTAGCAGCTGGGTCAATCATAAGCAATCATAAGCTTCAGGACAAATTCCTGAAGCCCCGAACTCAGCGTGCAGGAGACAAGGGAGCCCAAGGGTGAGAGATGAAATGTGCCCAGTCCCTAGGGTCAAACTCAGCAGCTATTCGCCTTTCACAAGTCCTAGGTGATAGTTCTGTAAATGAGGATGGGGGAAGTTCTGGAAAGGCTACATTTCGGTTTTATTTTCTTTTGCTTTTATTGCTGGGTTCCTTTGAAACCGAGTTGAAATAGAGTACTTTCCCTCTAATAGTGTTTCCTCCTCAATCCGACTGCATTCTTTTTCTTCCACCTGCCTTAATGGTTTCATCTTCTACCTATTATGATCTCTTTCTATCAGCTCAGCTTCCCCTGTACTCTTAATTGGCCTGAACCATCTCTTCACCTGCGGGCTGAGCAGTTGCCTCCGTCCTCCCTGATCTGGAGAATCAAGGCCCAGCCAAACCAGGTGTCTTTCATTTGGCATCACTGAATGCTTATAATCCTGCCCAGAGTGTATGCCCTTAATGCAATTCCATTAGAGAACCCGGTGTCCTTCATCCCTGCGAGGTGCACTTTGCTCTAACTCTGGCCATCTCGCAATCCTACTAATAGCCTTTTACTGTAGGGAGACCGTCTATAGCAGAATCTAAGAGGGCCCATCCATCCAGTGCCTCCTAAGCAAGGACAAATGGGGAGCAAAGGGAAGGGTAAACGCCTTGGTCTCCCACTATAATTGTGGTTAAATAAAGTAATTGTTCACCTGTAGAAGCACTAGGTCTTCCACTCTGGACCATGTGTTTCCACCCTACACTCTCCCCACCACTGCAGACCCCAAAGCTTCAAAGCTAAATGCTTTAGATGTTCACCACATTTGTGACATTGGATATAGAGCATTTCATCATCAATGCTGATACAATTCACCATCTGATGTTTAAAGGGAGAGCAGAGCCGAGCCATGCAGTGTCTGATGGTGTCTGTTACGATTCTTTCTGAAGCAGTGTGGCTGGTGCCATGTGAATGAAGAAGAGTTGTGAGGATAAGTTCTCTCAAACCAGGGTGTGGCACCTTTAATTTTCTGTAATGTGTGTGTGTTCCTTCCTGTGTGTTCTCATCTCCTGCAATTAGAGGGAAAGCTGCCTACAAAAAGATAATGGATTAAGATTCCCTAGAGTTTATTTAGTTTCTCTTAGGTAGAAGAGGATTGCCTGTACTCATAGTGAGGACTCCTCTTCTGGTCCTCAGGGGCGAGCAGGGTTCTGTCTGTCTTGCAGAGAGGAGGGTCCAGACTGCTATTTCCATTGAACAAACACATACCTTTTGTTTTCTCTGCTAGGTCCTCTGAACACTTGCCCTGGAACAAACAGTACAATCTAAGAATGGACAATCGTAGACACACTAGAAAGAAATACTATGGCTGGAATAAGCATTTCAAAGTAGGACCAGTTCCTAGAGAGACATAATCGTCTTAGAATGAGCCTGGTTGTAGCTCGACACTGACATCTTTGTGTCTAAGGCTCTAAGATTCCTGAGTTTGTACCTCAGCTCCAGGGAAACATGAATGTTACAGCATGTAGTATGTGTCTTTGACCTGAATAACCAGATCCTATTCATGTTTCATTGAAACTGAGGCAACACAAGGGACCCTCTCTCTTGTCTTTCCTATGACAAGATTCTTCTGTGTCGTCAGTCTGTAGCTGGTGCCATGACGGGCATCCAATATATTTCTATGAGAGTGCTTCATGCTGCTCTACCCCGTGTCATATGAAACAATGGGAAGGTCCATGATTCTGTTCATCTTAACAGCACTCACACTTTACCCTGTCAGTCAACGGGACAAGATCAGGTCCTTGACCTTCTCTGCATCTCTTCATGTCTTATCCATTCCCCACATCCAAGGCTACTTCTTCTCCATGCCCAATTCTACATGTGTTTGAGACAGAATGGCAACTCTTTAAGTGAGCAAGGCATCTATCTACCTGACAAGCAAAAGGGATGTCAGAGAACCTAGAAACCAGTTTTCTGATAGCAACCCCCTGTTTCCAAGACAATTGTATTCCTTTTCATGGAAAGATAACATTTGAAACCAGAGATGAGCAATAATAGCTTGGGTGACCAGTTTCTGAAGTCTGTCCCTTTTCTGAACTGTTGAAGGATGACCCTCAAAGCATTGTGACTTTTAAGCTCAATGTTGATAAAATGATTTATATAAGTGCCAAATGTGGAATATATTAAAATTCATGGGTGATAATAAAAGAATGAAATGTGTGCTATTGAATGTTCCTTCACTACAGAACATATCTGAGATAATCTAATTAAAGGGAGAAGGGATATTTTCAAAGCTCATGACTTTGGAAGTTCCAGTCCAAATGAGACAGCCCCTTTGTGGGGGGGTGGGCTCTGGTTTATGTGTGGAATGGGAAAGCTGGGCAGAAGATATAGTACATGATAAAAAACACAGCTCACCCCAAGTCCAGGAAATACAAAAGAAAGAGGAAGATGTTGGGATGCTGCAATCCCTGCTAGGGGCACACCTCTAATGACTAAAGGTCCCTCCTTTTAAATGTCCCATACACCTCCTCAAGGACAAAGCATCTTTGTCCTCGCTACATACATTTTTTGGGGAACTTTCCACATTCAAACTATGACCCTTGTTAGAGCATTTAAGTGGGGAAAGCTTTCTTAAATTAGACCCCCAAATCAGCCCAAGGGGTGGGTGATTATGATAGAAGTTGAGGCACAAGAAGCATGAACTGCTTTTTATTCACCTCAACCAAGGCAGAAGGACAATGGACGTTCTGTCATGGTCCTCTTGGGATTTGGAGATGGGGATCCACAGGACTGATGCTTGAACAATTCCCAGGATGTTGGGATTTGGAGATGATGGGGATCCACAGGACTGATGTTTGAACAATTCTCAAGATGTTGAAAGGTCTGTAGAAGCTCTCTTCAGACTTCAGAGAGTGGTCATGGTGGTGTGAAGCTATACTCTCTTTAGAAGGAAGCAAAGGCTTGTTTTCTTGCTGGAATGGGGCTTTGCAAAAAATTTTTAAAACATGTACATTTATTAGGTTTACAAGTTGACCTGAAGCTTTAAAATGATACTGCTCAGGAAGGGCCCCTAAGCAGCAGTATCTGCTCCCCCAATCCAGTCAAGAAAGCATGTACAGTCACCCCATGGTGATAGACAACCATGTAGTTGGAAACTTGCAGTATGAGCTCAAACAGGTCCCAAAGAATTATAGTTGGAAGCTTGAGGTATGAGCTCAAACAGGTCCCACCAAATGACACAGTGCCAACCCTCCCCCCCCCCGGGAACATTCCACAGTGGGAGACTATTACTAGATTTCTTTTGTGTCAATCAAAACTTTCCTGCTCACAGCTCTTGTGTCCACTACTTCCAACAGGAGACGTGGCAGAAACTATGACTAAGGAGTTTGTGTTTAGAGGAAAGCTAGAGGAAAGTATATGTATGGTTAATGGTGCCGATGATGAATTTCCCATTATAAACAGAGATGGTAGCCAGCATGTCAAATAACAAGATAAACAAACAGTTTGGACCTACCAGTCCTGAAACTCTTGGTAGAAAACATGGAAAGTGAGAGAAGTAAAATCCAGGGGAATTAGAATTAGAGAGAAAAACTTAGCATGGTTCTCAGGAAATGGATCCTGAGACAAGAATTCAAGCGCACATAATGCGTTTGGAAAAGGAAGGAGACCAGAAGATGGAGGAAGGGAGACAAGGAAGAAAAGACAGCTGATGAGGAGAGCTACTGGAATTGCACAATCACCATGGTCCGCTTGAACCCAGAAACTCGGGACCAATGTAGAGCCATGGAACTGAGTTATCCTACCCAGTAGCCAGGATGGGTATAGTCATACCTATTCCCCTGAGTCATTGGCTAGGGAATGCTTTAGGGCAAGTTCCTTCCTCATTAATTCTTCCCTAGATTTTGGCTTCATAATACCAGAAAAAAAACCCTCAGGCATAGAAATACAGGCACTGACAATTGTCTTGGGAACATTTTGTGTTAAGAATAAGGAGAGGAATGGGCACAGAGAAAGCAGCCTGCCACGGAGGTATGCCCACGGACTTTTACAATAAATTAATATCCTCACAAAGATGCGAAAAGAAATTGCATTCACTCACTTGTGAAAAAAATCAAATAGAGGATTTGGAAATAGCAGACAAAAGCACAAATGAACAGTAAATTAGTGCAAAAATTAAATTGAAGAATTCTCCCAGAGAATAATGGAAATGCTTGGAGGGTTAGAAGGCATGAAATGAAAGTTGGGGTCTAAGGGCTGAATCCGAAAGTTCTAATCTCTATCTCTTCCAGAAGAGAAAAGAAGGGGAAAACAAGAGCGGAGATGGCACTGAAATATGTCAAGCTCACAGACCAATATTTTGTTAATTGTCAACAAGGATAATGTTGTAAACACCTGAACCTAAAAGTTTCCTACAGAGAGTTTTTAATCAGAGCTCCAGAGAAAACTATCATATGATGAAGAGAAATTTTAAGTTAGCAAAGAAAGATAATCTATGCTTCAATCATGATATTGTAGCAATATATGTTTGGAAACTAATAGAATAGATCGTTACCTATCTCACAGCTTCAAAATAACAGGAACAATAATAGATGCTTCTTCCCTGTTGGCTAGCCTTCACAGCATTGGCAGGTAGCTGGAAAGGGAAAGCCAATAGTCTTCTCCAGTTTTGCACTTTGCGTGCTATAACACCGACTTGCTAGACAGGAGATGCTTGCTATTGTGGGTAACCAACTGGTTTTTGACTGGATCTGAGACCCATTCTTCTGGAAGGAACTTGTGCCTGGTACAATGGGCCTGATCAAAGGACCGGAGACTGGGGAGGTCATCGGCACTGGGATGAAGCCACTGCTTTTGTCTTGCTAATTGTACTTGTTGTCAAACTGCCTCTTAAAATATTGGTGCTAGTGCTGTCCCCAGCATTGCTCCAAGACGTTTCTCTTTGATTAAACTGGCAGTAAAGGCAGAGATGAATGGTTAATTGAGGTCTTGAAAACACGTGACTGTGGAGCGCTCAGCATCACCTTCTCCCAGGACACCAGTATCACCTTCTCCCAGGCTCACAGAATACCATGGGAGACTGAAAGAATCTAAGAGCTGAATAGTAAGGAGGAGGACCGTGAACTGCTTTCTTAGGTGCATGCCATGGCATGACACTCACAAACCTACACAGTCATGGTTGCCTGTATGAAGGCCACATAAGATTGAGCCAGTAAACACTGAGTCATAGATGCAAGAGAGGTTCACAGGTCTGGTCCCACCCAGGGTAGCCAGTGGTAGCAAAGAGCTGCTAGGAGACAGGAAGTCTTTGTCTTCAGTGATACAGTCGCTGCTGAGCTGTGCTCTGATGAAGATTTCTGCACCTATTCCCAGGCAGGCAGCCCTGATTGAACTCAGTGGATTACAGTGCAAAAACAAAGACAAAACAAAAAAATGTGGAAGGGGAATGGGGACTTGGAGGTCGAAGAGCACGGTTGATGTGTGTGGGAAGAGGATAAGAAGAAAAGGGTGGAGGGATCGGTGTGATCGGAATGTTTCATATATATGTACAAAATTGTCAGAGAGGAAATTCATTTTAAAAATCTGTAAAAACAAGAAAAACATAGGGATCTTGTTCCATGTTTATGGTCAAATGATTTGAAGAAGGATGCTAAAACAATCACCAAAGAGAGTAAATCTTTCCAACAGTGGTGATGGGACAACTTGGTAACTCTATAGAAAGAATGAAGCTGGGTACCTTACTTGGAAGTACACACAAAAAAGTTTACTCAAAATGGATCAAAGATGCAAATGTAAAAGTTAAAAGTATAAAAAGTCTCAGATGAAACATTTGAGTCAATCTTTGTGACTTCAATCTGTTGCTTCACTTTTAGATCTAATATCAAAAGTACAATTGACAAGCCAGTGCACCAGATATATTGGGCTGTATCTAAATTAAAGCTTTTGGGCACCAAAAAGCACCATCAAGAAAGTGAGGAGGTGTCCCAATAACGTCTGATAAAGAACTTGTATTTAGAATATGTGAAGAGCTCTTGCAACTCAACAAGGAGAAGACAGAGCAATTTAAAACAAATGAGTAAATGTCTCAGACATTTTCCAAAGACACACTTACGACCAACAAGCACATGCTAAAAATGTTTTACATCATTGTGGGGATGCAAGTTGAAACTGCAGTGAGATTCCCCATCAAAAACATTGGGATGGCTACAGCCAAAATGCCACCTCACAGCCAGTGTTGTGAGGACCAGAAAAGAACTGGAACTTTGATATACCATTGATGAGAATGCAGAGTAGCACAGCTCCTTAAGAAAGCCTCTTGGAAGAGCCTCAGAAAAACATGAAGTTCACATCTGACCCATTAATTCCTAGGACTTGGCTAAGAAAGTTAAATATATACCACCATGCAAAAGCATGCGCAAAAATGGTCCCAGCAATGCTATTCATACTAGCAAGAAGGTGGGGGCAGTCTAAATGTCCATCAGCTGGTGGGTGTGTGAGTAAATGTGGTATATCCTTACAGCAGGGCACTAATCTGCCATCAAGGACCAGCTATAGGCTGCAGTATGGAGTAACACTGAAAACTCAAAGCACAAGAAGCTTTACATTTTAAAAAGGTATTAAAGTCCATGTTGTTTGTGAGTCAGCCCTACTGGGTACCATGGCGACAGAAAACCAGTGTTTGTCTACATACTAGATGCATTAGAGAGTGAGGGCCGAAGTGTTCATTTCTGGGGTAGTAAAAGTTCTTAAATTGTGTTAACAGTTGTAAAAGTGTGGGCATGCAGGCTGAATAACCCCATCTCAAATGCTCAGATAGTTTCGTGGTGATTTTGTTTTAAATTTTGGGCTAGTTGAATATATAATGAAATATCCTAGGGAGTACTAGGAACATGGTGAAAATGTTTGACATTTCTGGTCATTAAGGGAACATAAACTCCTCCAACTAGAATGGCAAGAAGCAAAAAGGAAATCACACAGTGTACTGGGCTGAAGTGGAGAATTCTCATGGCGTGGACCTCAGATCTGCACACAGCATTCTCTCATATTCTGTACGCCTGGATTCTCATAGCTTGCAGACAATTCTGCACAGTATTTTTTAAGGGCCTGCATTTTCACTGCATCCTACATCCTGAGGTCAGTTATGAAATTTCACTATGTCACAGTGCAGAAGGCTTGGAGTTTTAGAGCATTTTAGGTATTTGTTTTTATAATCGAGAACATAGCCTATATTAAAAACTTGTACAGTGGTTCAGTGGGTGAGATGCTTGCCATATCAGCACAGGAACCTGATTTAAGAGTTCCAGAACCCATAAGAAAGGTGGACAAAATGGTGCCACTCTGCAATTTCAGCATTAGGGGTCAAGATAGGCAGATGTTAGAAGCCAACTAGTGTAACTTACGTTGCAAGCCCCAGTCAGAGCCTGAGCCCCAGAGTGACCCTGCCTCAGAAACTAGGGTAGAGAGAAATATAGGACATACAGGAAGACACCAACATTTACCTGTGAACTACACACACATACACACATGAGCACACTCATCCTCCTACACACGCACACATACATGTGCACACACCCTCACAAATACTCTATATATACCCAAAGACACATACGACTTACAGCACACATACACACACATAGGATCACTGTTTGTCTGAGGGTTCTAGTGTATGGTTTTGCAAAAAATAAAAATAGGAGTCTATTTCTGTCCTTCTGAAGGATAGAAAGCCTTGCTAAGCACACAAACCACAGAAGTTAAGAACAGCTTGATAAATCAACATTCAAAACCTATATTTGGTAAAAGATATAAGTTGGAAAAAGTGGAAGTTTGGGACAAAATATTTAAAACACATATCATATATCTATATCTTTTATATCTATGCCTGTGTCTACATACACACATATATGTCAGACAACAAATTAATTTCTAGACTGTGTAAAGAGTTTCTACAGACACTAAGCATAGTACTGTAAGCAATGAATGACAAAATTACGTGAAAGGCAAGAGGGTTGACAAGGAGTAGCTGGGCCTCTAAGGGTTGGGGAGAGGAAGGGAATACATTGGAGTAAAGAATGAATTCTGGGGGCTGGAGAGATGGCTCAGAGGTTAAGAGCATTGTCTGCTCTTCCAAA
>LOEQ01001362.1:136928-154849 GCA_001685075.1 Bramus lutescens
CATACATGTAGACAGAATATTGTATACATAATAAATAAATATTAAAAAAAGAATGAATTCTGTGCTCCAAGTTGGTCTGAACGTGTCCATTCCTGAAGCATGTCTGCTTCTAAGACTGCAAGAAGATGCTGCCTCACCTTTGTTATTCACTGGGAGAAAAAAGACTTTTTGTTTATTCACTTACTCCCTCTGAGAGTTCATCCAAAAAGTGAGGACACAGAAGAAAATATGGAAAAGTCAGAATGCTAATTTAGGATTTGGACTTGAAGTTTGGGAATTCAGAAAATTTGTTCAGCATAGCCATGGAACAAGGAGAGATGGAGACACCCAATACCAACAGTTAGAAGTTGGGACTGGTGGGGGGTGGAGGCAAAGATAGAGACAATTTAATACTTTCATACCAATTGGCACTATAATTTGATACTTTTTAGAAGGAGATCTTACTGAAATTAAAATCCTCATGCCTGGCATAGTGGCACATGACTGTAATCCCAGCACTTGGAAGGCTGAGACAACAGTATCATGAGTTCAAGGCTGGCCTGTGTTACATAACAAGATCTGGGGCAGCATAGGTAGTCTGTATATAAACAAGAAAAAGTCCTTATTACCTCTGCTCTTGTATTGCAAGTGCACTGCATTAGTGTTACTACAAAGGAAAAAGTGTGGAAACCTATGTTCCATATAAAGGATAATGTAAGTGAATTTGGAGGATGGTAATGTAAGGTCCATGAGACCATACAAAGAGAGAGGTATGCATTGCACAGACATCAAACCATCACCTAGACATTCTGTTGGAGAAAACAAACTCATTTTCAGTAAAGCACATGATCCCCTGCCTCTTCCTTCTGAACTCCATGATGGCAGGCAGCCTGCGCAGCCAACTGGCATTTACATGGAATCTGGGGAGCAAAAGTCCATTCTTGGGTTTGCCCAGCCATCACCTGTCGAGCCGTCGTCCCAGCCCTGGTTTGTTTTCATTTGTGTTTGTATCAAAGAAAATCTCCAAGAAGATGAAACCTATCAAGTGCTTTCCCCAGCAACAGAAATGCTGAAAATAAGGGGAACTTTCATTTTATCTCCTGGTTCAACACTGCTCAGTGGAAATGCACTGAGAGCCACAAATCTAAACCACATATTTAATTTTAATTTTTCTCATGGCCACATTAAAAAAGCAAATAAAGACAGATGGCGCTGGTTTTAGTAGCATATATTTTAATAGAATCTACACAACATAGTATCATCTCTACAGATAGTCTGTATAAAATGATTATTAATGTCATATTTTTTCAGTCTTCCTTGTGTCTCCAGAGACTTTGAAATCCAGATGTATTAGATTCACAGTACTGGGCAACGTTCCCTATGCTGGAAAGCTACACGTTGTGCTTGCGACTATTGCATTGGACACCGATATTCTGTACTTTATGTACTTCTGCTGAGCTTTTGAATTATTTATGAATTATTTCTGCACTTCTTTTATTATTAAAAAAATTTAAAAGGCACCTCCTGAAGCACCTGCCTTAGGCCTGTCATTCACCGAGAGCCAGCTTCCCCTCTGGGCTCTGGGACACAGCCATTTCTGCTGTGAATCCTCCTGAAGGCTGCAGGGTTATGGCCAGCAGCAGAGCAGGAGCGCTCTCCTTGCTTTAGGGGACTGTGACGGGGACATGTGACTCCCAAGGGTTTTGGATATCTCTCCCTGTGCTCAGCAGGCCAGACGATCCATGACAGGCAATAAGGAAATCATCTTTACCAGTGTGCTGACCTCCCCAAGCCCAAGGTGTGGGAGAAGTGATTGCATCTGGGAGCAGTGTAACCCCGTCCTCTGCTAGATATGACACTGTCACCTTGCCCTGCCCCCTCTGCCTGCCTGGCCCTCCTCTTTATTATGCCTACACAGGTGCTTAATTCTGTCTCCAGCACAAATCTCTCCAGTTCCTGGAGCCGGTGAAACACAGGCGCTGGGTACGTTCCAGCTTCCCCACCCGTTATTTTCCAGGCCAAGCCCTGGCACTGGCACCTAATTAGTGGAGTGGCGGTTCACTCGAGGTCCCCATCGCTTTGTATCTGGGCTGGTGCATGAAGGCATTTGTCAACTGGGCTTTTCCCCTCCACCTATTCCCACACTGTGTTCAGCAAGCGCCAGAGCCAGAGTCCATTCCCTGCTCACAGGCTAATTGACTCCCCTGGAAGGAATAAGATAAATCAGTCTTCCTTGAATTATCCCCCAATCTTTAAACCTCCAAGCTGACGAAAATTGGAATTAAAATTCGAGAGGGGCCCCAGGATAGCTATTCAGATTAGATTTTTTTTTTCACTTGAGTGAGGTAGAAGATGGCTATATGGGTACTGTTTTCTCTTGTAGTAACTCAACTCTTGGGTCTGTTCAGACACAAGACTCACCTGGGTGCTGAGGGTGGGCCAGGAACTTCTCATGGGGTCTGCTCCTCCAGTTTGCTGCTCTGCCTCCACCTCAAGCACTAATTATGAACTTGAGTCCAGCAGTACATTGAGGCCGCTTTATGAGCTGGTACATTTTGGGGAGTGTTAGGTGTGTGTGTATGTATCTATCATGTGAATGTTGTCTGTGTGCGTATGGTATATGCACTGGCATGTATGACTGTGAACACACATGGAGGACAGAGGAGGACAGTGCCTGACCCTTATCACTCTTTGTATTATTCTCGTGCGATGGGGTCTCTCTCTGAACCTGGACACAGTAAGCAACAATGGTGCTCCTGTCTTTGTCCCCCCACAGCTCTGGGGTGACAGGTGTGTGTGTGTGTGTGTGTGTGTGTGTGTGTGACCACATTTAGCTTTTTCCATGGGTGGTAGATGGGACTCAAACTCAGGTCGTCAAACTTGGGTGGTGCATGCTTACCCCTGAGCCATCTCTCTAGCACTGAGGGTGATCTAGAGATTGTTAAAGATGGAAGACCCTTTGTGGTAGTATGTGTCTTTGTACCTCATGGCAATTAATTCCCTTATATTTGAAAAAGATGATAAACCAGTCCTACACCCTTATCAAAGGACTCCAGCAACCCAGAAATTAAATCTTGTTTTTACTCATATTGGGTTGGGGTTTGACCACTATTGATAGTGATAGTTCTTCTCCTAGGACATATACTAATAACTCATTAGCATCATGCCAGCATTCCATTCAGCTCCTGGTTGGAAGAGAAGCTGCATAGAAGTTCCATTCAGGTTCTTGGTTCTGCATCGAATTCAGAGGTTCCGTCCATCTGAGGTTCCCAGTGCAGCTCCCTTTGGTAACAATCAGAATGGGGCTGTTGAATAAGTGAAATGGCTTAAATCCAATAACGTCAGGAAAGGAAACCATTGGGTTTGGGTTTCTATTTCAAGGCCATTTCGAGGTACTTGATGCCTTTGGTAGTTTTACTCGTCTGGCTGTTATTTTATACAAGCAGAGAGGACCACATAACCATCATCCCTATAACCTTTGCTTCCTTTGTGCTGTAATGGTAGCCTGATACATGATGTTTCTACACATGAAATATGACCCATTCAAGGCCTTAATCACAATCAAGATACATATTCTTGTTTTACAATGAATTTTCCTTTCCATTTGATACAGGCACAAAATATTCTAGAAGACTCCAGTTGGGTCATGTTCTAGTTTCATTCTGTTGCTATGACAAGCAGCATGACCAAAGCAACTTGGTGGGAAGGGGAGAAGTGTTTGGCTTGCCCTTCCAGGTCACAGTCTCAGGGAAGTCACGCAGGAACTCAATAGAAACTTGAAACAAGCACCACGGAGCAATGCTGCTTGCCAGCTCACTTATATGCTCATGCTCAGCTAGCTTTCTTATGTAGCCTATCACCTGCCTAGGGAATTGTGCCTCCCACAGTGGGCTAGTCATCATATATCAATTAATAATTAAAACAATCCCCCATAGGCATGCTAACAGGCCAGTCTGATCTGAGCAATCCCTCATTTGAAACTCCCATCTGAGGTGACTGTAGGCTGTGTCAAATTGAAAGTTAACTAGGGGGGATCTCAATCAAGTTTGAGTCTTTTTATATTTACTCACTTATAAAGATGAAGCAGCTTTAGAATACTGACCTGGTCACCCTTATATCAAGCATTATTTTACATTAGCATCAATAATTTCCTTGCCTAACACCATGCATCCAGGAGAAACTCAGAGTTGGAAGAGAAGCTGCATATCTAACAGGCTCTTTTTGCTGTGGTGTTAAATCAAATCAAAACATGTTTTGCATAAGGACCCCTTTGGAAGTACTCATCTTTTCTAAAAGTTGCAATAACTTAGGATATGAACCACTTAAATTAGAAAAACAAAAACAGAACAAAACCCCACAGTCATGAAATATTTTATCTTTACAACGCTAAAGCCTGGAGTGGTTGAATTTTGGGTGACTAACGGGCTCAAGAATGTGAAGTATTGAACTTTCTATACCAAATGCTTTATATTATTATAAATTAAATGGCTAGTAGTTATTGATATTCTCATTTTAGAGTTGGAGGGATGGCTCACTGGTTAAGAGCACATATTGCTCTTCCAGAGGATGCTGGCCAGTTCCTAATATCTGTATCAGGTGACTTACAGCTACCTATAACTCCAGCTCCAGGAGATCCGATGCCCTCTTCTAGACCTTTCAGATACTTGCACACTTGCATACATATAGAACACACACACGCACATACACATACACACACATACACACAAATACATACACACTTCAATCTTTAAAGTATAGAAGACTCTAATCCCACTTAGTGTTTTCAGTTTTCTATATCTAAACTTCTACCTTTAGAATATTACTCCTAGGAGGGGAAGAAAAAATAAATTATTCAGGTAGCATATTTACCCAACAGAGATGAGAATAAAACACTTTCATTGAGGGATTGGTATGGTTATTTGCACACTTACATTGATGTATGAATGTTGCAGCGTCCCACACAGTACATTTACGAAAGGGTGTGCCGTAATGAATTATCAGCTTTATGAATTAGCTTGTAAAAATAATGCAATTCAATTAGCTATTGAAGATACAATGCCTCCTGGAATTTACTTTGCTTGTTTGTTTTGACAAGTGAGGTTTAGTTTTATGATGATCTTTCAGCACACGAAGTAAATGCCCCGTAGTATGTTTTGCAAAGGTAATGAAGCTGTAGTGATCCGCAGTCTCACTGGGGTTCCCAAACATTCAATCTTCACTTGAGAGTTGAATATGAGTGCATGTCTGTGAGACTTCCGAGGTCTGGTGAAAACGAGACAAGCCCACGGCAGATACTGTCTCAGCAAATCTCCTCTAGTCCTGCTCTCAAGTGGTGAAGGCAATGCTTGCAGGATCGAGGACCCACTGAATCAGAGCAAAGGGTATTTATCCAGTGTGTTCTCCATTCCAGGCACAATCAAGGCCCTGGAAGTGCAGTGGAGAACAAAATCAAACAACAATATTTCCTTCGTGGAGCTTACAGTCTGGGGTCACCCAAAGAAAACAAGACCAGGAAGGCTTACTATCTTCTCCTCAGTTTGTTTCTCTCTGGCTTTTCTGGGCCATGGTCCACACAGCAGCAAGAACATTCTTCCTGAGATATGAATCAGATAGAATCACTTCTCAGATTATGAAACAAAAACATATTAAAACAAACAAACTAAAAAGGAACAACAACCCCTGATGTCATTGCCAAGGCCTGGCTGACTTTCCCATGATACAAATCCCACATTCCACCCAACTGTTTTGTAGTCAGTGGTCTTCCACATTTATCTACTTAGGCTATTGCTTTTGGTCACTGTGTTTTCTTTCCCTTTCCTTGGACAAACCATTATTTCTCATCTTTTCAGACTCCTTTTAAATACTTGCTTCTTTCTCTAAGAAGCCTTACCTGGCAACCCTGCTTAAGGTTTCCTCCAAGTGTGATTATGGGTTATTGTGAGTGTTTGGATTTTCTTCTTAGCCCTTGCATATACCAATATTTTATTTTATTGTTTTATTTACTTTGTGTTTTTCTTTCTTGTGTCTTCCCAATGGGATATAAACTTCAAACAGATGAGGGTCGTGTTTGTTTTATCACTGTAGCTCTAGTGTCTCACAGCGTCATTCCTATAGGAACATCCATTTACCTGTTATCTACCCAGTTCTCCCTAGAACACACGTGGGGATCTCTATCAGACTCCCTTGCTGCTAGCTGTTGTGGTGGCAAACTCTTCAGCATTTTTATTATACCTGGCACATTTTCATGTTGAAATCACATTACTATTTATTTAGTTGTGATCTGGCTAGAGATAACAATCACCATGATGGCCAAAGCCCTAGGTAAGGCTCCTACTTTTCCCTCAAACCTGGCACAAACTATAAGCACTCAGTACAGATTTGTGGATGCATGAATGAATGAAAGGAAGCTACTTAATTCCTGTAAGGGTGTTCTCTGTGCCCATGTTTATAAAACAGTCTACGGGTCAGTACCAGAGCTAAATGCCCCTCAGTTTGACCTATTAAATAAGAAGGGTCAACCTATTAAGCAAGGAAAGGGTGTATTACTTAAATTTTCACCCAAATTACCTAAAGTTGCAGAAGAAACGTGACTCTGTGTTAGCGCTCAATTTCTAAGATCAGTTATTCCTGTGCCTGCCCTAGCAAGGAGAAGTATGACCCATATAACATCATGTTTGCTGGAGGGCTCCATGGTAGACTCAGGAGAAAGCTGAGACCTGAGGAACTAGAGAAGACCTTCCATGTCTAAAGATGGTCAAAATGGAAACAAGCAAATAGGAAACCCAAGGTGGATTTACCATGAAGAGACATGTGACCCAAGTGTCATGTGGATAAAATGTGGCAAAGGCATAAAACCATGAGGCATTATGTTTCCTAAAAAGGAAGGAAATTCTGACACAGGTGAGTGTCAAGGTCATTGTGCTTAGTTAAACAAACTGGTGACCAAGAGATAAACAGCATATGGCCTCAATTATATGTGGGCTTGGTCTGATGTCTGCTTAAAAATTATACACGAGACTTAAAACAATAGAGATAGAAGAGAGAAAGTTGGGTGTTAGTTGTCTAGGGCCGGGAGCAAATATGACTTTCTGTTTATTGGGTAAACGTATTTACTCAGAATCAGAGAGATGGAGGGTTGAGTGGTGGTTGTCTGGGGCTGGGAAGAATTGCAGATTTATGTCTAATGGGTACAAGTGTTTCAGTTTTGCAAGATGAAGGAAGTTCTGACCATGGATATTGGAGATAGTCACAAAGCAATGTTAGCAATGTACTGAGTTGTGTATTTGGACATGCTTAAAGTATACACACACACACACATATACACACACACACACACAGTAACAACCAAAACAAACAAAAACACACACGTGTAGACAGAAACTGCTCGTTCATTCTGGCCAGCCTAGACCTGAAATAATCACTCAGAAACTATATTATTTGCAATACTGTTTGACCAATAGCTTAAGTGTTTTTCTGGCTAGCTCTTACATCTTAAATTAACCCATTTCTAATATTTTACATTTTACCACAAGGTTCATGGTTTACTGGGAAGGTTCCTCCTGGCAACTTGCATCTTTCTCCTCCAGTGGCTACATGACTTCTACTCTCTCTCTACATTTATCTGCTTGGAACTCCCACCTTGCCCTATTCTGCTAAGCCGCTGGCCGAAACAGCTTTATTCATTAACCAATAAAAGCAACACATATGCAGAAGGACTTCCTACATCACACATGTAAACGGGACAGCCTAGGGCATAGAGTTATAGTATAGTCAATCATACTGGCCATGATATTCCAAGACCAAGTGTGCAAAGAGCTAGAGAGAATCCCCCTGCCCACAGATTTCAGTAAATCTGAGAGATGAGCAGCTACAAAGAACCTAGACAATGGGGAGCAGGAGGGAACAGGAGCAGCCAGGCCCCAGTTCCGGGAATGTGCATCCAAGTTGACCAACAAGCATAAGAAAATATCTGGCTGTGGCACAAAGCTTAAAAAGTTAAATGCATCCTACAATCTTGGCCCATTTCATTTTATTTTTATCTTGGCTGATAAAAATATCCTCTTTCTCTCTCACACGCATGTCTATGTATACACACTCGCCCTTGCTCCATTTGGAGGGTGCACTGGTTAACCCACATCATGCTGCTAGTGGTTTGATTGGTAGCAATGTTGATATTTCGCAACACTCATCCTGTCTGGGTTATAGAAAAATAAGACACATGGATAATAAATTAAAATGTGTAATAATATAACTAAGCCTCACTTATGGGATGTTCTTTGTTTTGCAAATTAAAATGCACAAACAGCAGAATCCTTTGTCTTTATTAAACAGTTTTCTGGACTGCCTCAACTTGAAACATGTACATAAATATTCAAATTGAGTTTTTCACTCTGAGGCAATTTTGACATTTCCATTCTGGATTCCTCGGTGTTTTATCTATGAAAAATTAACCACATGTGACCAAAATAGGATTGCTTATATTTGTATTACATTTCTCCCAGTTGCATAACTCACAGGTGGCTGGTTTTCCCCAGTCCTTCTAAATGAAACTTTTGTATTAATTGAATTAGTAATAAAATGTTTATAGAAAGATAAAGTGACCGTTGGCTCAAATAGTGCCATTGGTGTCTCCACGGCTCTGTGTCCACTCTCTATATGTGTGAAATGTCTCAGATGTAAGATGCTTTTGCTCCAATAGAAGGCAGTGCCAGCCATCTGCTCAACTTGAGTTCCATTGCACGCATGGGCCAGCCATGAGATGGGAGCTGTGGCAGCCTGGTGACTGTGGGTATAGGAACAGTACCAGTCCTGGTCCGGTCTTCCTTGCCAATCACAGACACTCCTTAGTGACTAGAGTTGGCATCCCTCTTGCCATGCTGAGTCTCCGTTATTTCGCAGGGTACAGACAGAGCCACATGTAGTGTATCAGACTTCCCCATGGACAAGAGAGCTGGACCAGAATGGCAGGATTTCGGTTCTGGTGGTGGGATGTAGGAGACCTGGCAGGAAAAAAAAGTTTCCTTTAGGCTTGAAGTCTGGCTCTGTACCCCACTAGGTCGGTATGTCAAGCACATCACCTGGCAGTCTCAACTTCTTCACCTGGGGGAAGCAGAAGAGCAGGAAGACTTCTTCGGAGGAACAGCCTTCTTCCATTGCCCTGCTTACCCGTTGACTGGGTGGGCCTCAGACTGTGGCCTCTGCTGGCTGTGAGCCTGATGCACCAGTCTCCTGGAAGTCCTAGGAGAACATTCCAGTACATATAGCATGACTCAGGGACACTGGCAGAGAAAGGGTGGCTGGCAGAAACTAGGGTTTCTAGCATAAGAAAAACACATTTACAAGAAAAAAGAAAAAGAAAAACAAGTTGTCCAGGAAACATACACACACATAAGGCCCTTTTTACCTGTCACATATCTGTAACCTCCATGTTTTAGAAAACTATCTGATAAAGGGATTCCCACCATAATAAGCCTAGGGCAAAATGTCTCTTGCCTTTGTTTAAGCAAATCCAAGGACAGCTTTTGGCTTTTTTTTTTTTTGTATTTTGGTGATGGTCAGTTTTAATTTTCAACATGAAACAGTCTGAAGTCAGCTGGTCTCAAAGAGGAATTGTGTAGGTAAGGCTGGCCTGCAGGCATGTTTGAGGGGGGTTGTCTTGATTGCCTTAACTGCTGTGGGAAGATGAGCCTGAGAGTGGGCAGCCCCATTCCCTAGATTTGGCTCCTGGACTGTGTGGGTAGAGAAAGCTGGCTAAGGCCGATGTCTGTATGTATTCATTTTTATCGCATCCACAGCAAAGAATCTAGGGCATTATCCTTGCAGAAAGGTTTGTCGTCCAGTGTTCCTCACTGTCTTCAAGTGGCGCCCTTTGCCTCTGTCAACCTCTGCAGCTCTCTGTGGCCACAATATGAAATGATAGCATTTATTTTGCCCACGCTGACTAAATTTTTAGACCATATAAATTTAGGTTTGGTTTTTTTTTAGGCTTCCTGTTGCCTTATGCTTTTTGTTTGCCTGAATGAATTACACCCAGTCCCTGCTTGCTTGTGTTTATTAAGATTTCATGAAGTCAGCTCTTGATGAATTCACAAGTCAGAACTGCAACTTTCTCCCTGTTTTTTTTTTTCAATATTAAAAAGCGCAGCACCAGCTCTTCATACTGGTGGATGGTAGAGATAAATCGTCCCCGTGCCAGCTCGTCACCACCTGGGAGTGACAGAATTGCCTTGGCTGCTCCAGGAGGCTTTTCTTATGAGAAGTGACTTGAGGGAAGCAAATGGGTGATTTACTGTGCAGCAGACTGAGAAGGAACGCTTTCAAAATGGTAAACATCACAGTACATCACATCCGGAAAGATTTTTTTCCTTTCTGTGTCTGTCTGAGATTTCCGCAATTGATGTGAAAGTCGAGAATCTAAAGCTCAGATTTCTTTGAAGGGGGAGAGTCAGAAAGTGGGGATGAGACCCATCCCTGGGGGCTATCAGAGGATGTGGCCCAGCACCAGTCTTCTTCCTGTTGAGAAGTTATTTTCAGGCATTTCCTCAGTGAGACTTTTAAACCACAGAAATCCTATTTGGAGGATCATGGAGTTATGGTTTTGACTTTAGTAGACAGTCTTTTGAGCTAAAGGGGAAGTATATATTTTAAGAGTTGTGGAAACACAGTAATGGACTGTGGGGGCTAGAAAATAACTTCACTTAACTGAGATGAAGAAAGCCCATGGTCGCCATGTAAATTCTCCATGTTGACGTGCAAGGATGGTACCAATAGGTCAGCATCAAGGGCTTTATGCTGAGTAAACAACCCAAATACTCCAGAAAGACAATATGAGGGAAAAAAATAAATTGACCCAAAGACCTCACTCCTCGCTATCTTTCATTCCCTGCTTGTGTTCAACCATTTCTGTTAACCATTTTGCATGTGTATGCTTGTGATGTACTTGTGTGTGTGTGTGTGTGTGTTCACAGATGTAAGGACCTATGTGTGAACCTGTATGCGGAGGCCAGAAGCTGATGTCAGGTGTCTTCATCATGTTTCACTTTCTGTTATGTGGCAAGGTTTGTTGCTGTACCCGGACCTCATCAGCCTGGCAAGTCTTGCTAACCAGATCATCCTGGTCATTGGGATTATAGGTGATCCGCCACATCCACCCAGCTTTTGCAGGGCTATGGAGGTTATAAACTCTATCCCTAGTGTTTGCACAGCAAGTACTTGATCAACTGAGACATCCCCTCAGCCCCATCATCGGCACTTTCGTGTGCCCGATATAATCAATAATAGGTATTTCACGTGACTGAGTGGAAGCACGGATCAGACATACAATGCATAGTCTAAAGGTGTAAATGCATGCCCTGGTGATGACTGTATAATATCATCTCAAGGAATCAGAATCTGGGGCCACACGACTATTGAATGGCAAGTTTGAGCTGTCAAGATCAAGGCAGATTTTGAGGAATAGTGAAGTCCATGTGACAACAAAGTAAAGGCGGCAGGGATGGAAAATGTGGTCGGAGAGCTTTTCATAAAACGTTTTTAATCAAGACTTTTGGACACTAAGTTTTTGCATAAGATAAGAAGTTATTCAAAAATTTTGAGCAGGAAAATTTTTAAAAATGACATAATTTCATACCCTGAGAATCAGATTCTCCCTGGACACATCTTACCTTCAGTCTGTCATATTCTGATTGTCGCATAAGTCATCTCCAAATAATTGAAAGGAAGCCACACAAAGACCTCAAAAGTGAAATTAAATAAACTGAAGTAAGAAATTACTGGGACTGTCTTGCTCATCTGTTTGCCTCAACACAATTTATTGAAAAAAATTATCCTTTTACCATTGAAATATATCATTCATTGAATCACTTTAGTCAAAATTAACTAGTCATATATTTGTAGATTCACCACTGGATTTTTATTTTTGCAATATAGATATCTATACCTATAAATTGTACTAATCACAAGCTGTCCTAAAAGATTATATAATGAGGTAGTGTTAGGTCTATGATTTTGGTCTTATTGTTCAAATCTTCAAAGATAGTTCAGACTCTTTGTACTTTTGTATACTCTTTAGAATCAACATCTGACTTCTACAATTAAAAATAAGTGTATTACAATTTTGATCAAACTTACTACCTGCAAGGCTCAGGGAACGACAGGAAAGGGGTGTGTAGCAGTCGGGTGTTAGGGAGAACCCAAACAAAACAGTGTGTTCTAGACAACAGGACCGCCCCGCTCATGAACTCAATAGCTCTCATTGCCTACATAAGACCTGTACAAGATCAAGGCAGTCAACAACAGAGCATGAATCTGGGAAGAGACTGAGGAATACACCCCACCCACAGCTGAGGGCTATTGACAGTGATGGCTTCTTGGGGAGGAAGAATAGGTTTTTATTAATGGTGTGGCCCCTGGTCGGTCAAGCGTGCTCCAGTTGTCCACGTGTGTATGTGTCAACCCACATCTGTGCACATGTTGGCAGCAAAAGGTGGAGTCAGTGAGTTATTAAGGAGGAATACAAAGGAGGACATTGAGGTGAGAGGGCCGGGCTGTGGATCTGGACTGAGTCAGAGGGTGAGTGAGGAGTGAATGTGATCTAAACATACTTCATGCAAATCTGGAATTCTTGAAGAGTTACTAAAATTATTGTATTAAAGTGGATTTTTATTTCCTAGGGAGCCTGTATATCAATTTTGGAAGAAACCACATTTTAATACATGTGAGCCTTTCCAACCATGAGCAGGATATAATTGTTTAGATATTTTTATATGACTCACAGCCACGTTTTACAATTTATGAGTCAAAGCGTTTGCTTGTACTTTGTTCAATTTATCCCATTTTACATTTCCCATCCTTTTATAGACTTGTTTTTATCTTAGTTTTCAGTTCTGTGTTACTCAGAAGAGTGATCAAAGTTTTAGATTGGCATTTTAACCTCGTGTTCTTCCAAATTTGCTTGTTAGTCACTGTCTTTCTTTCTTTGCAACTTAAAGTCTTTTATTTATTTTTCTTGCCTTATGCACTGACAAGGTCCCCCAACACAATGTTCAATACAAGTAGTGAGAGCAGAAAGTGGCCTTGTGCCCAGTTTCAGGGGAGAGTCCACGCTTCCCCATTCGGCAGTGTCAGGTGCAGTAGTTGTATAAATGCCGCCTATATAGATGGAGGGCGGTCCTCCTGCACTGGTTTACTGAGACTTTTAATATGAATGGGCCTTGGTGTTTACTCAATACTTTGGCTGTACTAGGGATAGAACACAGTCACTGCCACCAATATACAGCCTCTGTCTCCTTATATTGCATCTATAGAAACATATTTTTTCTTCAGCTGTTTATATGATTAACTGGGTTGATTAAAAATCTCTACCCTTTCAGTTGATGTCTTATATAAACCACAATTTGCCTTAATATTTATAAATTTTTTATTTATCTCCAAATTTAGTTTTAGAAATTCAAACAAAACAAAACAAACAAACAAAAAAGAAGCAATGTCTCACTCCTTAGCCCAGGCTAGCCTTGAACTTAAGATCTTCATGTCTCACCCCTCTAGATTTTGGGGCGATGGTATGTGCAACTAGATCCAGATCAATGATTTATGTATTTGTTAAGGGTTATTTGTCAGTGTGCTTCTTTGGCATTAGAGTTGACTTTTATTTTCTTAAAACTTCTCCTGTTTCCAATAGCAAGGTTTTGAGCTTCATGAGATAGAGCAGATGAGAACATGCTCTTGTCTCTCTGGCTTTCCAGAAAGTGTGTGCCATCAGCTCACTGCTACTTTGTTAAAATTCATTCAGGAAGTCGTCCAGATCCAGAGGTTCCTTTGAGGAAAAAAAATCGACCCATAAGTTCAATGTCTTCAATAGATAGGACTACTCAGTTATCTATTTCTTTTGGAATGCACTTTGTTAGTTTGTGTATCTCAGGAATGTGGGTCTATTTCACCCAGCTTCTCAAAAATACTGACATTAAATTGTACATAGTATTCTTTTATGTTAATTAACGACTCATAATATTCTCTTATTATTAATATGTAGAAACTATTACAGTATCTTTTTTTCTGTTTATATTGATAAGTTTTGTCTTTTTGTTAATCAGTCATTGGTTTCATATTGATCTTTAAAAAAACCATAAATTTTTTATGCTAAAGATTTTCCTTAAATTTTTTATTTTATTGCTTTATACTTTTATCTTATTGTTCTTTTCTTCTACTTTGTGTTTTGATTGCCTTTCTTTCTTATTTATGTCTACGCTCAAATAATTGACATCAGAGATTTTGAAAATCTTCTAGTGCAGAGATTTTAATGAAACAAATCCCCTATAAAGACTTTCCTAGTTGTTTTCCATAGATTTTGATGTAGTGTGTGTTCATTTTTATTGAGAAAAATATTTCTTAATTTACTTGTTGGATTTTGAAAATATTCCTTTATTTTGAGTTTTTTTTTTAAAGAAGTCTGCCTTTTATTATTTCTAGTTCAGTTTCAATATGGATGAGTGACATTAGTTGTGTATTTTTAATCGTTATCGTGTTGTTCTTTATAATCTATTTTGGTAAATATTTCACATGCACTTGAAAAGATTATGCTGTCTTTTGTTTGAAGTGGTGTCCTACTAATACCAGTTAGAATTTTTCTTAAAGTTTTCCTCAAGTAAAAAATGCCTTTGTCTTACTGATATCCCACCAGTTACTAAATGCAGCAGACACTGTAGAAGGGAAGATGAAAGACTTTGTAGGAAGACAAGAACAACACATTAAAGATCAGTGTGCTAGGGTGGGGGGAGGGGAGGATTGCATGTGTGAATAGAAGGATTGAAGAAAAATACTTGAAAGAATAGGAAAAAAAGCTCTCATTAATGAAGGGAGGAAGCCTCCTTCTTTCCTGGTGTATGTCAGCTCCAGTCCTTACCTGCATCAACTCCACCAGGCTCTGGGTTGCTTTTCCATGTGCTTTGGCTTGGATCTGTCTGGCTGCAGTAGGCCAGGGTGGCCAGTGCAAGCTTGCTGATTTGTCTTCTCTCTGAGAACAAGGTACAATGTTGATTCTCACTCTAAGTCTGCAAACACCTCCTTGATTACTCTGCCCTCTCAGCTAGTTTGCACCACATAAAATGTAGGGAACACAAGTTTTTATACAGAAGGAGAGGAATCACTCAGGGATCCAGCTGAGTTCCTTCCTCTCACCTCAGCTGCCATCTCCTTGTCACCTGGGTCACCTCAGTTGCCATGTCCTTGTGCTCCCATTGCTTGGTGTTTTAGTCTCTATGACTCTGCTGAATTTACTTACAATTTCCAGGTCCATTACTACCTTGTGTGGATTGACTATTCTACTGATTCTTCAGTTTCAGCATTCAGCGTAAGAGCAAGTACATAAACCTCTTAAAAGTCGCTATTCAAGTTGGATAGCCTTATGACTTGTTTCCTTGAAATATGGACGATTGCAAAACTTCTAATTGTGTGGAAATATAGCAGAAATGGGGTGTATACCTTTCCCTTCTTGGGGATCATTGCTTCCATCATCAGTTCTTAGGATTTTAGAAACTTGAATCCAAATATGACTTTGAACTTCCTAACAAGGCTTTAGATATCTCCTGGCAGCACACACCAGTTCGCTCTTAGAGTAAAGCTTCACCCATGAATTAGCATGACCCTTTCTTAGAAACAGCTATGTATTTATTTATTCAGTGAACATGAACATGCCAATTATTATACACTAGTGTCATTCCAAACATTTCAAAATAGTAACTGCTTTGTCTCTATTACAACACACGATTTAAGAACTTTTATAGTCCCAATTGTATTGAAGAGGAAATTGAAGCCCAGAAAGGTTAAGCGACCAGTAAGTGGCACATAGGAGTCCCACCCCTGAGATCTGGCTCCTGCATCCACATTCTTCACGGTTAACACTATGCCTCCTGTGTGGCCTGTGTCAACGCAATTGTGCCTGCTGACGAGGGAGCTGCTGGCAGTAAGGGACAGGCTGAAACAGATGGGACCTGGAGTCAAAAGACTCTTGGGTCGCTTAGCATGCCGGGGAATATTACCAATCACCGTCTTGATTTATTCATTTAAAAATACACACACTGCCCTTTTTGTTTTCCAGGCTTGACTGGGAAGGACAAACAGACAGTGAGCCAAGCAAAGCACAAAACATTTACCTGCTGCCAGATGTCGCCAGCGACACACAGACAATAATGTTCATGAGAGCACTGCCGAATCCAGGACCTGCCAGCCNNNNGCAGAGTGGATGCCCTAACCTGGATACTTTGGGAAATAAGAAGGGCCAAAACCCTGGAAGCACAGCTGGGAGAGGTTGGGTAGTCGGCAGGCGACCTGCATCTTTATCCTCATCTATCCCTTGGTGGTCACAGGAGCCTCTGTACATGAGGTGATCCTGTGCTCTCCTGCAGCTTTTTCTAGGGCACAGAGATTGTGTCTGGTCCCCTGCAGACCAGAGCTGAGCTGTTGTAAGAGACAGAGCAGATAAAGAGGCCAATATCCCAGGCAGTATTTTGTGTCAAGCAGAAGAATCAGGAAACACACAAGCTTGTATGGCAGTCAGCAGCCAAGCAGACATTCTCTTTTTATTTTCTTGTTTGTGTTAAATACCCAGCTCCCCTCACGCCCATGCAATGGAATCAAACAATACCAAAAAAATTTTATCCCTCTACTTAGGGAATATCCTGAGTTCTCTTGCAGGAGATCAGACTGATTGGGTAAAATGAGTTAAATTTCTTTACCATATCAGATCTTGTGAATTGGCTAGTCAGCCTGGCCTTTGTCCACTCCTTGCTCCGGGTGCCTCACAGAACTCAGCTGAACACAAACTTAGACAACATGCTTAATTATTAAGCATGGTGGTTACCTAGACCAAAGGGGGAGGGGTTACCTTGTTTGTCATTGCACAAGGTCATTCATTCTCAGGTCTAATGTGTATGGGGCATGCTTACATAGGACTGTGGGTTAGGCAGTTGCTGTCTTCAGAGGCAGGAGACAAATCTACCAGCTATGTGGTTTTACACTGAAAGATGTGAGGAGAAGCCTCAGGTAGCTTTTGTATCTACTACGCAGTGAAAATTATGCAAAAAGTTTTATGAATATAGGGCTCATTACACAACTGATGGGACACAGGATGAAATTAAAAATGTGGGTCCCCTTGCTCAAAACTCTGGTAGCCAGGAGAGACAGCACCACAGCCAATGGGGACTCGCTTACCTGAGCACAGGTTGTATGTGCATGAATCCCTGTATACACTCTGCATGCCTTGAAGCATGGCTCTTTTTACTATATAGATGGGCAACTGAGAGGCAGGTACCTCAATCCCAGAGCTTCCTGCCATGGCATTTACCTGTAGGACGTCACAGTTTAGAAAGAGCACCATGCCCAAACAATATCAGTTCCCAAAAGAAAAAAAAATTGACCCTGATATTGGTCATCTGGACTATATGAATTTGATATGTCAGAGCCGTTCCAACTTCCAGCTACCAGATGTCTGCGAAAATTCATAGCAGGCTATTAAATTTAGCAGATCCTGTCTTAATTAGATTAGCTTTTGCACAGCACGAGGGCAGAGCATCTCTCTGATGGAGGGTTTCTAAAGATATCTGATGGGATTTCTTTATGGAAGATGGGCTTTTTTTATCCATGGAGACCGATGAATAGGGGGAAAGATAATCTACTGTATAATAGTATAGAAATGTGGTCATGATGCATCAAAGGAGAAGCACGGGCTTCATTTCATTAATGTTTCCTCTTTATTTGACTTCAGTACAGATGGGAAGGGGGAATGTGAGCAAAGACAGGAGAAGGGTGTTCAAAATAACCATCCAGGAAACCAGTGAAGGGAGGTGGGACCCTACAGGCAAATTCTTGTCTCTAAATCTCCCAGTAAATCTAGAGCCAAAGGAATGCTGTCTTCAGGAGCCTGTCAGTGTCTGATTCTCTCTCTCTCT
>LOEQ01001362.1:159417-177224 GCA_001685075.1 Bramus lutescens
GTTTCTTTATTCACCAATGGTATTCACAGCATACAGAGGGGAATCCCACATCATCCCTCCCTCACTTCCTTTCTTCTTCCCTTCTTCCCACCTCTTTCTGGCCTCTGTCTCTTCCCTCTATCTCCATGTGTCTCTGTTCCCCCCTTTTTCCCTCCCCCTTCTCTCATTCTCCTTCCTCCCTTTCTCTCCTTCTCTCATTGATTGCTTCTCCCCAACACAAATGCCTGCTAAAATGGTAGAGGAAGCCTCCATGTGCACAGAACATCGTGCACTTATAAAGGCCATTAGTGTTCACTACTGATGTTCAAGCCCTCTTTACCCTAACCCTTAAGAGTCACATCCATTTGTTTCCCATTTGTCTGGTGGGCAGATCCTAGTACTCTTTAAAGGTTCCTCCTTCTGTGAGGAACTGGGAGAAGAAAAGAGGTGACTGTCCAGTGTTCAGGGAGAGAGAGGCTCCACAAGGGTCACTAGAATGGGAGCAAAGAAGGGAAGAACCTGTAGATGTTTTTAAATATAATATTAAAAGGGTCATGGTTTATCTTTATTTTAGACAACATGAATTTTTCTTTTTCTTCTATGCCATTATTTTTAAATCATATTTTTTTAAATTCACTTAAATATTGCAAGTTTGTGCTCTCTCCTATTCCATGGGCTCCAGGGCTCGGACTCTTATCCGCAGGGTTTGTGGTAAATGCCTGTGTCCAGAATGCATTCAGATCTCACTGCATGCTTTGTTTCCTCTTCCCCTCCTTCTTCCCCTTCTTCCACACTCTCCTCAGCCCTCAGCTGTGTGTCACCCTGCCAGACAAACATGCTTAACTCTTTCGCAGTTTCCCTTAGGATGGACATTTCTGCACCTTTCTCTTCCTCTGCTCAGCCACAAACTTAGATCTCTAGCCCCTAGTCCGATTTTCTACGGTCTCTACAATTTCCCTATTTCTGCATTATCATGTAAAATGGACTATAATGCTTGTAACCATTAGGAACTGCCCACCCACTCTGAGCATCTTTCCCTAGACATCTCCTGGGCTGCGTGTAACACTGTGGCATAGCTTATGGCAGTTTAATTGTTCACACACGGAAGAACGTCCATACAGGTAACATTTGGGATGGTTATGAATGGCTATGAACCCTGGCCTATGTTGTTAGGGTTTGCAACTATAGGGAACAGAAGGTCATTCCCTTAGGCCCAAGTGTTGGGATCTTTCTTTCCCTGCTGCCAGCACTGATTCCGTGGGATGTGGTCTTTCAGCAGAGTGTGCCTTGCTGGAAGAAGTGAATTATGGTGAGAAGGCTTCTATTCTCCTCCCTTCCATCCTTACTTTCCACGCCCCTACTTCCTAACCAGCCCAGATGTGAGTCTTATCCCACCGCCACAGTTAAGAGCTGCCTCTCCTACCATGATGAACTTAATCCCTTTGAACTCTGAGGTAAAACAGCCTTTCCTTTCTGAGTGCCTTTAGCCATAGCCAGGTACTTTATCACAACCATTAGAAAGTAATTAATGAGGAATACAAATGTCTATTGGGCATAACTTTCTCTGGGACAAAATGCAGCTTTATTGAAAGTACAACTGAGAGTTATTTTTCAGCACCAATGACTTTTAAAATGTAGTTTAGCTGTTTGTTAATTTTGTGTGAAATATGCATAATTTGCTGTATTCTATCATTGTTCTACAAAGGTCTTTTATTTTAATTACTTCTCCACTTTAGGTAGATTCTTTTTTTTTTCTTCTGGCTCTCTTAAGATCTTTTGCTTTGATAGTCTTTAGACATGTTTTCTTTTGTGCCTGAAAATTTTAAAAACTGTTTAATTTTTCAAAAAAGTTATTACTATGTGTGTGGGCTTATGTGAGTGTATTGCAGCATGTGTGTTCAGGAGTTCATGGCACCTTGAAAAAGTCATCATTGGCTCCCCTGGAATTGTAGTTACAAACAGTCTTTAGTCACCTTGTGGGTGCTGAGAACCAAACCTGGGTTCTCTGCAAGATCAGCTGGTGCTCTTACTTGCTGAACTATCTTTCTAATTTCTGAAATCACTGCTTAAATTACATTTATTTATGTGCTTGTTTATTTGTATCTGTGTGTGTGTGTATCTCTGTGTGTGGGGGGGTGTCTGTCTGTCTGTCTGTTCTGTTTGGGAGTGGGATGAGGAGGTAAGAGGACAGCTTGCAGGAGTTGATTCTCTCCTTGTAGCTTATGGGTGTCAGGTTCAACCTTGGCAGCAAGCACCTTAATTCACAGACCTGTCTCACCAGCCCTATTTGGAATCTCTAAAATCTATGAATTGTAGGATTAATTGTTTCATCATTTGTGGAAGCCTTTTTATCATAATCACATTCACTTTTATTCTTTCTCATTAAAATTCTCCCTGAATTTGTGAAGTTAGAGCTTTCTCCTTCTGTTTTCTATTATTTTAAAAGACACCCTCAGATATGTTCATCTCTTTGCTTCAGTTGACTTTCTCATATTTTTAATTTGGAAACATCTCTTTTGTGTCTTGTGTACTAGAACACCGTTCTTTGGTTGCCTGCCCTTGGTAGCTTAGTTATGTAGATTTTTTTGATATCTCATGTTTGGCTGTGTGCTCTTTTTGCCACGGCGGGTTCCATTGTGAGCTCTTGCTTTTGGGTACCTCCTCTATGTGGCTCTCTTGCTGCCTGGGTTAAAGATGTGTCCCCAGGAACTCCCTGTTTTCCTAAAAAGGGTACTTTAGGGAATTACCAGTCTGCATCTGCTTTTGTACTTGAGTTCTTTACTTCAGAATTACAAGGGCAATTAAATAGGGTTGACTGAAACCTGGAAACCACACAAAAGCAGAAGCTTTTAAAAGAATAATTTCAGGGATTTATTTTTAGGTTTTGGCCTATTCAGTCTGGAAAGACAGACTAAAACATCATAATGTATACTGCATAGAAGCGCTTTAACACCCCAGCAAACTGGTGCTGATAAAAGGTAGGTTTATCAAGATGTCTTTACCTATAAACCATTTTAGAATCAAGGCGTTTTTTCTCAGCTATTGGGAGTGCTGCAGACTAAAAGCAGACTCCTAGGAATTGTCCTCAGCTCAAAGACATGCCCCTTTCAAAGGCCAACCTACATCCCACAAGATAGGAAATCTGGGTCTCCTCCAACCCAATATAGAACACCTTTGAAGACTCTTTCACTGTGAGAGCAGTCTGTGAAATCTGGAGTACTCCTTGTGATGGGTAATTTTAACTGAATACTTGGCACAATTTGCAATCGCCTGGAAAGAGAGGCTTTGTGAGGAAGTATCTATATCATGTTGGCCTTTAACCCTGTCTGTCAGGGATTGTCTTGATTATTAATTAATGTAGGAAGATTGAACTCACTGTGGGTGGTACCATTTTCTAGGCTGGGCCTTGTGTAAGTGAAGAAAGCTAGCAGAGTATGTATATGTGCAAGCAAGCAAGAAGGTATTTATTCTCTTTGATCTTGACTGTGATGTAACTAGCTGCTTGAGTTCTTGCCTTGACTTCCTGAAATGAGAAGCTGTATCTGGAACGATAAGCCAAATCAACCCTTCCTCCCCTATGTTGTTTCTGGTCAAGATGTTTTTTTCACAGTAGCAGTAATGATGCCAGAGCACCCTCCTTTCATAAAACCATGTCTCTGGGATGACTTCAGATATCTCTGGTTGTACTTCCAGAATCATGTATCCAGAGTTCCTCATTCTCTGTCCTTCTGTGGCTAATAAGACTTCTGTCACATCAGAGCTAATCACCACTTTATTTTCATTTTCTTCCTTCCTCCTTCCCTCTCTCCCTCCCTCCCTCCCTCCCTTCCTCCCTCCTTTCCTTCCTTTCTCCTCCTTCTTCTTCTTCTGAGAGAGAGAGAAAGAGAGAAGAGAGAAAGAGAGAGTAAAGTATCCAATACCTGTGATATGTTTGTGTGCATATACATGTGCATACAGGTGTGTATGCATAAGTGTGTACATATGTGTGGAATTCAGAGATCAAAGGTGATCTCTGAGTGACTTTCTCAGTATCCCCCCTTTATTTTCTGAGACGCATTCATGGAACCTGGAGCTTACTGGATGGCTAGTGAACCTCAGCATTTTTGTGGTCACCTTCTCCTTTCTTAGTGCACAGGGTGCAGATCTGCCAAACTCAGATCATGATGCTTCTGTGTCAGTCACTTTACCCCATCCCATTTCCACCTTAGTTCTTAAGACAAACTCTCTTGCTGGGCGTGGAACTTGCCGGGTTAGCTAGACTGGATGACCAGCAAGCCCCAGAGACTCCCCTGTTTCTGTGTTCCTAGTGCTCAGATTACGTGTGTGTTGATTTACTTGGCTTGTTTTATGTGTGTTCTGGGGATCGAAACTCAAATCATCATGGTTGCATAGCAAACAATTTGCTGACTGAGCTTCCTCAATCCCAGTTTCTACTTCTTAACATCTTATGGGAACTTGGTTGGCTTTTGTAAGTCCAGTTTTGCAAAAAGGAGTGTGGCTTATTGTGAGTTCTGTGTTTCTAGGTGCAGTGCAATGACAGGACTTTGAAGGTACATGGGTTCTGTATGGCAGCACAGATAACGGGCATGAGGGTGTCTGATGGAATCATTGTGTATAAAACCGTCCTTATTGTCATTGAAGGTCCCAGTGATCCTGCCTAAAGACAGCTGTGTTATTTCTCCCGTTGCCAATTTTATGGGTGTGTTTTGTAGATGATTTTGTAGACATTGATCTTTGTAAGCAAAGCTCTCTCCACCCGGGGAGTGGAAGATATGATCCAGCTCAGTGCAGGATTCCTCTGGTGGCAGCTCCCCCACTTCTCTGGTGGTGAAATATTTCTTTGATCCCTCCAGTTTGACTCAAGGACCTTGTTTTTTCCACAGGAAAAGGAAACCATTAACATTTTCCTAAGGAATACTTGCAGCTGTAGCTGCCACTTTAAGTAGAGCATACATTTAAAAATAGATTTGATAAAGTTTAAATTTGAACATAATTTTAAACATACCTTCAACAAATTCCTGGGCCCATGTAGCCACCACCATGTGAAAATAGAACACATTCTCCACCCTGATTTCCTGTGCCGTTCTGGGTCAATGTCATTGACACTGCTGGCCACCAGGTGACCCCTGATGTGTGCTGTTTATATCTGTGCAGTTCTATATGCATCAATAGATGCTGTCAATTTGATCAAGGAGAATATGTGCCTGTAGATCTATTTTCTCCTGCTCAACATTATGTTTGGTTAGTCCCTCCATGTTGGGATGAGTCCCTCCATGTTGGGCTGAGTCCCTCTATTTTAGGTTGAGTTCCTCCATTTTGGAGTAAGTACCTACATGTTGGAGTCATCCCATGTTGGGATTCCTCCATGTTGGGGTCCCTCCCTGTTGGGGATCCGTCCGTGTTGGGGTCCCTCTGTGTTGGGGGTCCCTCCATGCTGGAGTACCCCATGTTGAGGTCCCCCATGTTGGGGTCCCTCCATGTTGGGGTCCCTCCATGCTGGAGTCCCCCCATGTTGAGGTCCTCTGTGGTGGGATGCCTCCATGTTGGGGTCCGTCTATGTCACATCTATTAATAGTGTCTTCCTCTGTATCACTGAGCCATGTTTTATGATGCCTAGGCATCATGATTCTTTGTTTTGTCTTCTCAACTGATGGACAGTTGAACTGTTTATGATTTGTGATGGATAAAATAGCTGCAAATATTTAAACTTCCCTGCAATCCCTTTTTCCACGTTCCAAAAGATTTTTTAAATCTGTACCCCATCATGCAGCTAATATTTCCCTTCCATTTCCTCTGATGTGTTTTGTTGTTATTTCTTTTGTCGTTCAGAAATGACTTTGTTGTATAGCCCAGGATGCTTTGAACTCAGGAGTCTCCTGATTCAGCCTCCTGATTGAGGTATATGATTTGTCTCTTTGAGGTATACATGGTTAGATAATATTAGGGTATGTTACACCACTGAGTTTACATTTTCTGTAAGAAAAACTTCCTGAGCCATATATGAGAATAAAAAATCAACAAGTTTTTGTGAGGATGTTCAAATATTATTCTAATTATTGCTTCTAAGTTAACTTGTCATTTTTACATAGTTAATTACATCTATATATCTGTGTGTAGTGTCAAGCAATTTAGAAACCATTTTCTTTCTATTTCTCATTGAATTGATTTCCTCCAACAAAAATATAAATAAGTTTCTTACTCTTGCATTTCCCTCCTTTCCGCTACCATGAGGCTCTCCTTTTCTGTGGGACTTGGATGGTAGCCACTGGGTATTTGGGGCTCCTTATCAGGAGACAGGCAAAGGAAACCTCGTGTAGCTGGGGAACAGGACTGAAAGAAAGAAAGGAGGTAGGCAGGGATGTGACTAAGCAAGATGGAGCCCAAACTAGACACAGAAAGAACTTCCGGAAGGCAATAAGTGTGGGGGGAATGTTCTTCAGTGTTTAAAGAAGCATAACGCCAAGCCAGCATTTTATTACAGAAAGGATTTCTCTTCTCTGTTTCTTTCTCATCTCCTTGTGCTTGGCACCTTGGAGTGAAGTTTTCACCTCACATTCATTCTTGAGGCTGGAGAAGACACACTATCCCTTGCCTCCTGTTGGGTTTCAGCATCCTTTGGCTTGTAGCTGGACCACTTTGTTCTTAAAGCCAGAGCTTCAGATCTTTCTCTGTTCAGTCTTCACATGACCTGTTCTCTGTATGTGTTGTCACCTCTTTAAGGATATTTATAGTGACGTTTAGGGCTCAACTGTTAATCTGGGAAAATATTTCCATATCAAGACATTTAAATAAATCACATCTACAGAATATCACTCTATTCCTACTCTGTCTCTCTCATGTATTTCATGGAGTCTTCCTTGGGCCTGACTCTTATAGTGAGGCTATAATTATAGAAGAAGTATCGATTCCTGTCCTCACAGGCTTTGCCTGATGAGGGCATGGCCTCCCCTTATACTTCCTGGTGCCCTATGATAAAACTCTGCTCTTCTCATGGTAATGGTCTCCACACTGCTGCCCAGTGAGGTCTCCATAAGGTACCAACTTCTACCTTCATCATGCCAACTTCTATCTTCTGTTAGACACCACAGTCCAACTAGTGATGTCATGAAGGGTTGATGAGCACCTGAAACTCTCTCTTTTCCTTTCTGTGTAGAGGATGCATGCGTGTCTTAAGTAGGAGCAGAGAGGAGCAGAGGGTCAGAATCTGAAAGCCGTCACGCCAATGTTCTCTACATCAAATCTAGCAAAATTCAAAACCATTGTTTCCTTAACAAAGCAAACAGAATCCTTGAGAGTTGGGAGTAACTCAAATGTCACCGGTTGAGATAACAAGTTAAAAATTGGAGAACAGTTTGGAAATGAAACTCATTCATATATTGGTAGCCCAGCATCCCTGTGTGAGACTTTCTTAATCTTCCAGGCTTCTGCTGATGCCCACAGGACTTTTAGGATTTCCCCTGGGTGGTAGGCAAAATTCCAACCTATGGGAAAATTTGCCATAGAGTAGACCAACATCCTCTGGCCCAGTAGCTCTCCAAATAACCCTGTACAAGTATCTCGAACAGTGTCCCCTCACACCCAGGGTCATGGGTATGATTGGACCCTGAGAGATTTCCAACACTTCCAAAGGCTGAGTGAGAATCTGTAGTGAGGCGGAGATGGCTAAACACAGTTGTCAAGCTATTTTGTTTGGGGTGGAGGAGAAATCGTTCTAAACCTCTTGTACTATACAAGGTAGTTTGTGATCTGGCCCTTCTTCACCTCATCAACTTCCAAAAACAATTAAACAGTCAATAAGCAAAAAAAAAAAAATGCTATGTGGCTTGGGGACAAAAGGCTGCTTCCCACTGCGAGACATCACAGGGTGGCCCTCCGTGGTGGAAGAATTAGGGATTGATTTTTTTCGGTAAATCTCCCCAGAATTGCCTTTAGACGAATGCTTTCTCAATCCAGTTATTCACTGTCTGCCTTACTTAATTAAAAAAAATTCATTCATAAACACCTACTTTCCCACCTGCCTTGTCTTGTACCCACTGAGTGAAGGGCAGCATAGAGAGAGCATGGGCCTCATGCTGCAATGTGTTCAGTGCACGTAGGCATCCTATGGAAACACAGGACAGCACAGCTCATCTTCAGGTCACTGAAGACCACAGGCTTCCCTCTGTCCCCCACAGTGAACAGGCATTGGCAAGGGCAGGGACTACATTTCCTTTGACTGCATTTGAGTCTCCTGTAGTACCTGGTGTCCTTCTGAGCCCATGGTGAGTGATTCAAGGACTTCTGGAACTGATTTAAGATTGCCAGCATGAGAGTTAATTTAATATTAAATAAGCCCGGGCAATGAATAAATGATGAACGCACAGCTCCATACCCACGCCCTCACTTGCCAAAGGTTTGGCATGTGTCTGGGTGTGCTGCTGAGAGGCTGCAGGAGACAAATACTTTTGTTCTGGTACAAATGTGGGCATTAGGTTAAGATGCAGTCTGGACCTCAGAGGGTCTGGAGCAAGGAGAGAGGTTGAGTTTAGCTGTATCTGTAGCCAGGGTCGTGAGTTGTCTAGTGCCTTTGTCTGTGTGTCTCTGGTTTGAGGAAATTGAATCTCAAGTACTGTTTACAGCTTTCCCAACTTCATTGTGCACCTCATTGCAATCAGACATTTCATTTATTTTCCAGACCACCTGAATAACTTTATAATAACTTTATAATATGTTAATGAAAGAAAATCTTGACCTGTGGTTCACCCTTGCAGTGAGTGGCTGTTTTCGTTTCTCCATGTTCCGTGTGTTGCCTATCAAATGCATACACTTTTATGTGGTGGCCCCTGGACTGTGGGCACAGTCCCACCCTCTGTTTTTCATTTAACGATTTATCATTGGCATTTCTTTGTGTTGTAGCAGTGACTCTTGGCCCTGGAGCATGGATTGTACCACTTGAATCCGCCATTTTGTGGGAGTTGGCAAGTTCTTCCCACTGTCCTGAGTCTCTGAGTGCTTTCAGGACAGGGTGGGGAGTCGCTTGTATAAGCCTGGAGCCCGGAGGCTGTATGTTGTTGGAGGTTAGCAAGCTCTTCCCACTGTCTCTGAGCTGAGTGCTTGGTGGTGTTTTGTGTGAGCATGGAGGCTGGAGACTGAAGGAACCCAGTACTTAAAATGGTACAGGAAGACCAATTCTTCGGTTTTCCTTCTAGTATAGGCCTGGTTGGGTCTTTTCAGGATTCTAGGGTCTGTCCCTGGTGAAAAGGAGATAATGGAGACCTCTGGATGTGGAATTGCCCCACTAACGCTGGTCGCAGGCTTCAGAAGAGCAGCTGTGTCACTACTGGGCCCCATACCTGATACCTGTGTATTCCGGATGGCCAGGCATAGGAACAGGCAGCCCCGGGCTGACTCTGGCAAGACGCGTTTGTAGGACAGATTGCTTTAATGGAGCACTGGGATCCCCGATGTTTTTGCTCATTTATCCTGACTTCAGCGTCTGCTGCACAGACCGTACCATTTATTTACTTTAGATTCCTCCTCGGCTTGCCTCCATAAAAGATTTGGAAGACCTTCCCCACCAAACCACAGACACAGACGCAGCCTGTGTGCTGTGTTGACGTCCCTTTTATGTGGGCCTGCGTAGTGTGGCGTGCACAGGAAGAGCAAGGGAAAGACAAACAAAGCTTAGGAGGGTTGTAAAACACACAGAAGTAAGCAGGTGAGCACTGCCATTATTTCTGAGCCAGGACACACCAGGAATAAGAAATACACAGTGTACTATTCCTCTGAGGAAATGATGCATGAAGTCAATGTTATTAGAGGCCCTGGGGATACCTCTCCTTATTTGTTAATGTATCTCGGGCTGAAATATGCCACGGGCTGACAGCGCAGGGTGGAAGAATTATAATATCCTTTCCTTCCAGGGGCTTCTGCTGTGGAAGGTGCCTTCACGTTTGTCTTTCCAGAGGCCTGCACCATAGTGAACATTCTGTTTCTCCTGTCTGCATCGCCTCTTCCTCCCCTTCCTGCCTGGACAGCGTTTAGCACCGGTACACAGGTGCAGGAAAAATGAAACATTTCCCTCAACCGTCTTGACCACTTTCTATCTTGCCCAAAACACTTTTCTTAACCTCTGTTTGGGGACAGCGTTCTCTGGCTCTCAGGGCTGAGGTTACCCTGTTGGGGAAAATGCTTGTGATGCACCTGGTGGGCGTTGCTGATATTTCTTATGACATTTCTGGAGTCTTAGCACAATGTCTGTGCGTGATGGCAAGGACTCCTGCCAGAGCTCATTGAGAAGATTTTCAGGGTCTCCTTGGGGCGAGGGAGCCATGTGGAACTCGTGACATTTGCTCACTGGCCTGACAGGTTGGGACTCTGTGCTTCCGCCTCCATTTGATGGCACTTGGTGTTTAACGCTCTCTGATTGTGCTTGCACTTCTCCTCTTCTCCCCCTGCCCGTGTTTGTGTCCCAACCAAGTGCGGCTTGTTTCAGCCTGAGTTTCCATTTCACTTAAGAAAGGAAAGGCAGTCTGCCAAGGACTTGAGTCTAAGGGAACCAGTGACCATGTTGTCTGCTCTCTCTCTCTTCCTCCTCTCCCTCTCTCTCAGTCTTTGTCTCTGTGAGTTAGAGATAGAAAGAAAAATAAGCTCCTCTCTCTCTCTCTCCCTCTCTCTCTCTTTCTGTGTGTGTGTGTGTGTGTGTGTGTGTGGAGGAGAGTTCAGACTTGGGATATTCCTTCTTCAGTCTTCCATAATGATGAAGCCTGCATTAGCTACTTTCCTGTTGCTACAGTAAAGCACCATGACCAGGGAAACTTAGACAAACAGATTTTTAATTCGGATACCACCTCCAGAGGGATGAGAGTCCCACGTGGTCGGGAGGCATGCTAGCTAGCCAAGCAGCCGGATCAGGAAGCTGAGTGCTCACATCTTCAACCTGCAAGCGTGAAGCAGAGAGAGCAAACTGTAAATAGTTGAGGCTCTTTGATCTCACCCTCCAAGGTGAGATTCCAGTGGCTCCTTCCTCCAGCAAGGCTGTGCCTCCTAAACATCCCCAAACAGTGCCATGAACTGGGTAACAAGTACTCAAATACGCAAGCCCACGGGAAACAATCTCCCGGAAAACACTAAATGGCTTCATTAACATTCTGGTAAACTTATGACCTAAAGGTCATCGTATGTACCCGGGATTCCACCGCTTTGACTCTGAATTAACTCAGTGTGTACCTATGGGCCATAACTGTTAACTGTGGAATGTGCATGTTGACCAGTGTTTCACCTAGTTTTGCTGCATTTTTATTGGGGGAATGTTTTAAGTGGCTGTTGGTGGACCCTTTCTCAGCAGCCCAGGTATTATATTCCCATGTCCTGAATAGTTTTCCTGTAAAGAAAGGACGTCAGCCTTTCAAAACATGGATGAGGGCTGGAGAGATGGCTCAGTGGTTAAGAGCATTGCCTGCTCTTCCAAAGGTCCTGAGTTCAATGCCTAGCAACCACATGGTGGCTCACAACCATCTGTAATGAGGTTTGGTGCCCTCTTCTGGCCTGCAGGCATACACACAGAAAGAATATTGTACAGATAATAAATAAATAAATAAATCTTTAAAAAATATAAAAAACATGGATGAGTTTTGTTATTTGTATGTAAACATGTTTGAGGGTTTTTCAGCTTCAATTTGAATCCTGAATCTGCCTTATTTTCCTATGTGACTGTTGTTCAAATTAAATGGTACTTTTGAGGCTCAGACTTTATATCCATAGCGGTTTATCACCTGCTGTTCTCTCTCTCCTCTTCCTCTTTCTTTACCTTTCCCTCTTTCTCCAGTAATGCCCTTTCTTACTGATACTAAATGCTTTATCCACTGGTCCTTTTGCTATTTCTTGCATTTCTCAGTCTTAAGCATGGGCTGGTAAACCATTGCAATCTGAGGATACTTCTTCACTGTGGTGGTTTAAATAGGAATGGCCCCCAAAGACTCACATGTTTGAGTGGTTGGCCCATAAGGAAAGACACTTTTAGGAGGTGTGGCCTTGTTAGAAAAAGAATGTCACTGTGGGGGTCTCATATGCTCAAGCAATGCCCAGCGTGTCACACAGTCCCCTTCTGCTGCTTGCACATCAAGATGCAGAACTCTCAACCATCTCTCCAGCACTGTGTCTGCCTGCATACCTCCATATATCCTGCCATGATGATAATGGACTAAACCTCTGAAACAGTAACCCAGCCCCAATTAAATATTTTCCTCTATAAGAATGACTGTGATCATGGTGTCTTTTCATAACAATAGAAACCCTAACTAAGATAATCACATAGTTGAGTATTATATTCTATGAGGCAAGATTTCCCCTTGTGTTAGCCAGTCTTTACATCATTGACATAAACATGTTGAAGGAAGAAGGATCTACTTTCATTCGCTGCTTTGGAGACTTCTGAACACCACATTTGATGGTTTGTTTTCATTTTCAACTTGACACAGTCTAGAATCTCCTGGGATGGGAGCCTAAATGAAGGGTGGTCGAGATGAGGTTGACTTTGGGGTATGGTCTGTAAAGGATTATCTTGACAGTTGAAGTAGGAGGACCTTACCACTGCGGGCAGCATCACTCCCTAGAAATGGGGTTCCGAACTCTATAAGAGTGAAAAAGAGCAATGGGGACTGGCATGCATGTATTAATCAATTGCTCTGCTCCTGACTGTGGACATGATATGACCAGTTGCTTCTAGTTTTTGCTACCTTGACTTACTTGTGACGATGACCTGGAATGGTGAGACAAATAAATAGTTTCTACATGAAGTTTCTTCTGGCGAAGCTGAGACAGCTTTGCAGAGGGTTCCCCTGAGCAGAGTGGTTCACACCACTGTGGCAATCCAGGAATGCTGAGAGAGAGTAAATCTATGCTGGTGAATACTCTGCATTCTAATAATATCCCTTCTAATCCATCTAAGCTTACAGTCTATGAGACAATACTGCTGATTTTTCAAATCATCTTTTTTTGAGATAGCGTTTTTCTATAGCTTTGAAGACTGTCCTGGAACTAGCTCTTGTAGACCAGGCTAGCCTCAAACTCACAGAAATCCACCTGCTGCTGTCTCCCAAGCACTGGGATTAAAGGCGTGCGCCATCACTGCTGGCCTGACAGACACACATAGAGGGATGCTTTGTATATCTCCTAGGTATTTTCAGTCCAATCAAGCTGGCAGTCAGGATTCACCACCATAACCCTCTTAGCTCCTCTCCAATCATCTCCACAGTTTCAGTGACCAATACTAGAGAAAGTAAACAATACATTAGAGATTTATTAAGAAACAAGCTATCTGGAGTAGGATTTCAGAGAAAACTTTGAAGAGCTTGTTTTTAAGATAATGGGAACAATAATTGTTTTGTAATTAAAATTTGATGCCCTCCAAGCACTTGTTTAGAAACATAACTAAATATTTTCTGGAAAATAAACTATTCTAGTTCAAAAATAATTTTCCCAAGTGGGAAATCTGATGGGGAACCTCCTTCAGCCAATGGCCTTTAAGAGGCTGGACAAGGTTGGGTGTGGCCTTGGGTACCAAAAAGGTATTGGCCCACCCAGGTTCTCTCTCTCTGCTCTCACACCTGGATGCTGGATTCTGCTCCTGTTTCCCATTGTGGTCTGTGAGTTCGCCTTTAAATAAGAAAACCCTTATTATACCCTGTTTGGAGCTAGTGTGGGATTAGTTCATCTGGTGCATCCCCCTTCATCTGGTTCATTCCCCTCCAGAAATCTTTTTCTTAAATAAAAGCAAATGAATACATAGTCATGGAACAAGTAGAATGCGTGTAAAATCAAAAGCTGTATTTCTGCCTCAACAATGACCAGCAGGACAAAGTAACCCTTAAGGATATAGCAATGGCATACACACCATAGCAGGAACTGACTGCTCTCCAATTGGACTTAAGCCTTGCTCAATAAGAGACAGGCTGACACAGACAGGGGAAATCTCTGGAGACCTGAACACCTCCCGAAGAACTACAGTCAACTAAGGACTTACTTATAAGAGGGGGAAAAGTAACTTTATCCAGGGCAGAGCATGCCAATTAGTTATCAAATACCCAGGGGGTAATATCTGAAAACATAAACATATAAGAAGCATTATACAGATAGGCATGTTGTATTTATATGTTTAGGAGTGTGTGTGTGTGTGTGTGTACTTGTATACATGTCTGTCTGTATGTATGTAACAATTAATGAGAAAAGAGGCCATGAATTTAAAAGGGATCAAAGAGGAGTATATGAGAGATTTTGGAATAAGGAGAGGAAAGAGGGAGATCATATAATATATTAGTCTAAAAATTTAAAAATTATACATGTATGTGTGTGTTTGTGTGTGTGTACATAAAGTTATGATTCTGTTGGGGCATAGTTTTTTAAGTGTTATTTCGATATTTTTTCAGTAATGCATGCTATGGTCTTGAGGTACAAACTATAGAAAAACATGTGACTATACGTGATCTCACAAATAACTCACTATTTGAGCTAATTTCTAAATTTGAAAGGAACTCACTTAAGTATATATGTGTTTTGCACACACACACACACACATATGTTTGTATGCAAATAAAGACTATGCAGAAGCATGATTTTCTTTCTGTTCATGGCTGGCCACCAGAAACTAATCCCAGGGTCTTACCAAATATATAATCAAATGAGCTACCCCTTTTTATTTTAGGAAGATTCTCACTAAGTGCCTAGTCTGGTTTAGAACTGACTCTATAGTCAGGCGGGCCTTGAGCTGTGCTCTTCCTATCTGAGCCTCCTGAGTAGCTAAAGTCTTGGGTCTCTGCTACCACACCTAGCTTGTTTAAATACTTTATTCTGAAAGCCTTTTATTACACAGTGCTGAAAGTGACTAGATCTATTTATGTGTGTGAGGTTTTACTTTTTATCTCTCTTTTATCTAAATCAGAAAACACTGCCTAGTGCTGCTAGCTGTAAAGCTGAGGGGTGTCAAAAAATTGATTGTATAGGAATTAAACAACTCTGGGCTGATAGAACAGCAGAGAACTTGGATATGGTCCTTCCGTGAAGCTCTATGTAAGGTGACAGCATGGGACATTGTGCATTGTTGAGCTTTCAGCCCTTTCTCCCTGCTGTTGATGACTGAATATTAACAGGATGGAGTCATGGAACCGGGCATCTCTTTTTGTAGGCACAATCCAGTATTTTTGAACAGTTGTCCCCAGAAAGAGCCACTTAAGGCACAAGTAGCCTACAGCAATTGTGTTCAATTTTTCACCCGACTTCTTCGAGTCAAATGTATCCTGTCGTCCTCAGTATCTGCCTATGTCCCTTCCCAGAATGCTAAGTCTAAGTCTTTTTTTTTCCTTTCTGTTATTACTTGGGACATTCTTTTCAGGCTAATTCTGAATTCTTCTGCATCTGGTTTAAACTGACCTGGCTAAAAACTGAACTTGGCCCTTAGAATCAAGATGAGCTGTGCTTTTCCAGCATGTCTGATCCGTTGATCCGCTCTTACTCTCTTGAAAGGGTTTGGGGAAGGTGATTGGAGATGAGTCTTACTATGGTACCACTTTCCCTTAGCTAAGCGAGATTTCTCTTTCTCTCTGCTTAGCCCTCTTGTTGACTCATTTCTGTCCTCTTCACAATCTCTCCCGCCATTGACAAACTGCAATTATTTTTTATCAGTACATTTTACACTTCCAGGTTGTTAATAAATACGTTGAAGGAAATTAGTGCTAGATTATTAGCTAGAATCAGATTCCTAAGGCAGCAGCTATTAACTTCATCAGAGGCTGAGAAATGACCATTGATTTCTGCTCCCGACTTTCAGTTTCTTAACCGTTTCTAAAAAACCCACAATGGGACTTTATATTGTGCTTTACCGTGGTCACCAAAATTTCTCTTGTAACAGTACTAAATTCTTTCAGAAGCCTCAGTTAAAAAGTAATTATCACACACATTTTCCCTTCGGCTCCCTTTTTCTTTTTCAGAGACATACCTAGCAAGTTCTCTAAGCAAAACAATCACTACAATACACAAATAAGCATGTCTTTTTAATAAGAAATACATTCTGAAGGTGCTTCATAACACAATTGTTGGCAACCTGTATTCCTGGAATCCCCCCAGGTTGTGGATGTTAAAGCCAGGGAAGGCCTATTTTGTGGCAGGCTTCCAAGGGGGTAGTTAATGTGTCCCTGAACCCCTAGCTAAGGAAGTAGAAAAACAGATTTATAGACCTCATGCTTTCCCCAAAGATCCTTAGAGATAAATACAGCCCAGGGCATTTCGAATGTTGAATTTACTATACCTTACAAAGGTTTCTGAAGCATCATGTCTATATAATGTGAAATTCTGCAGCAGCTGGCCTGTGTGTCTTTAATCTTTGTCACTTTTTATCTAAGAACATCCTAAACCCAGGTGCCTGGATTTAGAAAAGAGAAATGTTTAGGCTGGAAACAATCTTGGCATGGCTTTATGACAAGTGATATCTCTTTCTAGGCATCAACATGAATTTGACTTGGAGCCAAAAGACATTTCCAGCGAGAGATCAAGGCCAGCATGGATACCAGTGTGTGGCATGCTCATCCTGGCACACAGCAGGGGTATGAAGACTGGTGGGGATAGAATAATAAGCCCCTTAAGTCTTATCATGGTCTTCCCCGAATCACCTTCTCCCACTGTTTGAACAACCCGGGGAGTGGTAGCTCACGCAAGCTGTTACTTAAAGTCATACCACAAATCTTGCCTCCCACATCAGACTTGGTTTAGTAACCAGTTGAATTTAGCCCACAACAGTTATGGTAAAAGTGACTGTTAGTTTCCAGTGCTCAGGAAATGCCTGAAAGGAGCGGCTTAAAGAAAGATTTGCTTTTGTTCACAGTCTTAGAGATTCTAATCCTGGGCTACATGGTCCCACAATTCTGGGCCTGCAGCTGGGCAGAGCATCATGATGGAGAAGGCATAGTTCAGTAATGTGGAATCATTCTCAAAAGCACTCCTGAATAGCACTGTGCAGTAAGCTTTCAACATATGAGCTCTTAGGGGGTATTTCATACACAGGCTCCAAAACCAGCTTGCCTGTCTTGCGTTATCTTTAAGCGAGGACCCTGGTTTTACTACAGAGCATTAATGAGGGGTATATGCCTCTTCTCAGAGCCTCTTGGAGTGCATATCTCAGTCTCCAGCTGATGGGACAGCTATTACAGTCAGTGCTGGGCCTTCACTCGCCTGGCTGCCTTTATTTCTACCTTGTAAAGTTGCTATGATTTTCTCTGAGGCAAGTCTATGAGGATGTATAATCTTATCCTATTGAAAGAAGAAGCCAAATTAGGAAAATTGAAAGATTTATTTCTATAAATCACTGCAGAAGTAGAGTGCAAGGCAGCACCATTGTCATCTCTGGTCTCCCAGTGACCTCTCGCATACATCTTCCCAGAGGTCCCTCAGAGAGTAGAGCAGCCGTTCCTTGGCAGTGAACCCAAGTCAACGACAAGTGAAAACCATCCAGAGTAACAGAAGTCTTCATGAGTTCTTCTCAAGCTTATTCTGGGAAAATGGGTGGTGAGGTCATTCGTTCTACACAGCCTTATTCTGGGGAAGTCAGTCGGTGATGAGGTCATTTGTTCTATACAACCTGATTCAGGGGAAGTCGGTGGTGAGTAACTGAAACCCCTTAGTTTGCTTACTTACCTTTTATCACTTCTTTGAAGGCTTCTACTTGAGCTGTAACTACTCAGCACCCCTACTATTTTTTCCAGACTTGGAAGGTTCATGTTTAATAACCAGATACATTCCCAGGAAGTGACGCACCATGCTAGGGAGTAATAGTTGCTGCAGGTTTGGCTTCCTGGCCTCTA
>LOEQ01001362.1:177235-187624 GCA_001685075.1 Bramus lutescens
CTTCCTCCTTCACATCTGTTCCACTTCCCTCTGCTTCCTGGATACCATCCAATAGGAAAAAAGTGGCTATCAATCCAATATATAAGATTAGTAAGTTAATCTCACTAACTCAAATTATGACTGAGTTGGTGTGGTTTTTGTCAACTTGACACCAGCTCTTCATCAGCAATGAGAGAACATGGACTAAGGAATGACATCCTCTGTTAGATTGGCTTCTCTGCAAGTTCACGGTTCGCTGTCTTGATTAGCGATGATGTGGGAGGGCCTTCTGTGTAAGTGGTCTAAGAAAGGTAGCTGAGCAAGCCAGGAAGGACAAGTCAGTAACCAGGATCCCTCTGTGGTCCTGCTCCAATTCCTGCCACCAGCTTCCTGCCTTGACTTCCCTCAGTGGTGAACCTCAATGTGGAAGTATCAGCTAGATAACCTCTTTTCTTCCCAGGTTGATTTTGGTCTTGGGTGTGGTCACAGGAATATAGGGCAAGCTAGGACAATGACTAATATTGTACCTTCTTAGCACTGATGTGGATTTGCTCGACAAGGTTGGAGGGGGCAAACAGAAATGATTTTAGGATTGACTCATGATACATGTCAGTGAAATTAAAATATTCTATCTCCATTGTTTACTGAGTGATTAGCTAAAGTTGTTGATCCCTTTTTATGTACACTTCAACCTTAAAAGCATATTGAGTGGCCAAGGGAAGGATTCTCCTTGATTGGAGCTAGTTGGAGTGAATGGTTACCATAGTAAAGGGTGTTTTAAGAATTCTACACTGCCTTTTTGGCTCAAAAGTCTATATCATCATTTAGATTTTAAAGTTGAGGAGAGATGGTTGTTGATAGAGGTTTTTGTCCCACCCAGTCCCACAGTCATTCAGTCCCAAAGAAACATATAGAGGTTTACATTAATTACAAACTGGTCAGCCTATTATCTCAGGCTTCTTATTAATTAATGCTTACATCTTACATTAACCCATAATTCTTGTCTATATTAGCCCCGTGGCTTGGTAGCTTTTATCAAGGAGGCATTCTCATCTTGCTTCCTCTGCATCTGGGTGGGTGATGACTGCAGACTGAACCTTTCTTCCCAGAATTCTCCTATTCTGTTCACCCACATTTACTTCCTGCCTGGCTAGTGGCCAGTCGGCATTTTATTAAACTAATACAAATGATAAATCCTTACAGGGTACAGGACCATTATCCCACAGGAGATGGTTATAAACTGCTCAAGAAATTATAGAGAACTCATAGGAAACATTAGTCAAGCATACACTAATGTTATGTATTGGTGTGGGAAGTCCTTCTGTATATGTGTTGCTTTTATTTGTTAATGAATAAAGAAACTGCTTTGGCCTGTGATAGTGAAGAATAGAGCTAGGCAGGAAAACTAAACTAAATGCTGGAATACAGTAGGCTGAGTCAGTGAGAAGCCATGTAGTCGCCATAGGAGACAGACGCCTCCGCCAGAGGAGGCATCATGGTGATGTACAGATTAATGAAGATGGGATAGTTTAGGCTATAAGAGCTAGCTAGAAATACTCTTAAACTATTGGCCAAACAGTACTTCACATAATAATACAGTTTCTGTGTGATTATTTTGAGTCTGAGCAGCTGGGAACGAACGAATAGCCTCTGACTACAGAATCTGCACTTCTAATTGGTTGCCTCCTCCTGGTTGGTCTATTCCTAACATCTCAAGTGTGTGTGTGTGTGTGTGTGTGTGTGTTTTCAGGAAAGTTTTGATGGTAGTGGTACAAAAAAAGAGGGAAGGAAGGAGAGACAGTGGAGAAGAAAAGGGAACAGTCCTTTCTGTTACACTCTGATGCTCTGGTTTTCCTCGGGGCAGGAGGGGGTGTATTGTGTTCTGAGCCATTGGTGATTTGCAGTATATATATTATCTGGAACATTCTAAAAGTTCTCAGACCAGGTTGCCAGGCTTGCGATGTTACTTATGCCTCATATTTGTTTGTTTATTTAACTATTTATTATTCTTTACTGTCTCTTGTTCTCAAGAAGAAAGCACTGACGCTGAGAACGTGACATGATGAGGGCGGGGGAGGTAAACTTAGTCTGAAAGTTTCAGTCCATGAGGAAGGAGAATTGCTTTAATGAATGTGTCTCCTAGGAATTCTAAGATCAAGAAGGGCAAGCTCATCACAGTCAGGACATCGCCTACCTAATTACCGAGATACTAAGGTAAAAATCATTAAGTCAAAAATCTCATGTTCATAATCAAACATGCACTCAGATTATGCATGAATTTGGACTTGGTCTTTCTGGTCTTAATTTGGGAGGGCGTGGAGCTTTGTGATTGAGCATTGCAACCAAAGAGAATTGCCTTCCTCAAGAAATAAGCAAACAGGCTTCTTGTCACAGATCTGTGCTAGTCTAGGCTTTATCTTTTCCTCTGACATTAGTCCAAGATTGCTTTCATCAAAATTCCTTTGTTTGTTCTCCTAGTTTAATCTTTAAAGCAGAAGCCAGGAACTCATGAATTTAGTAAATATTGTTTAGCATACAAGTGTGTCATAAGAAGACATGATTCACTTTCATTCCTAAATGCTTCTGTGCTTTGATATAAGTTATAAAAGGACTTTATAATATAACTTTGCAGTTTCCAGTGGTGGCTAGGTATTTTGTGGCTGTTTAGGCATCTACTTGCATTGGTGAAAAAGACATAGCTCACAATAGAGTCCTGTGAGGGTTAGAAGCATGTGGTATTCTTTCATCTCATAGAGTAATGCAGTTGAAGAATGGTAAATTAGAGGTTTACATTTCTTCTTCTCCCTTCACAAGCAAAATAAAAGACAAGTGCCATAGGAATAAACAGTAATGTAATTTTATATGATAAGTTATAATGCATATATTAAAACCTAATGTAGATATACTGAGCCACTGAACAGGACTTAACAAATTCAATAAAATTGAAATCACGTCAACTATCTTTTCTGCTCACAATGAAAAAAGGCTGGAAATCAGCAACAGAAAGAAAATTGAGTATTTGCAAATACATGGGAATAAAGAACATGTTTCTTTTTATAGCAATCAAGTCATAGAATAAGTAAAAAAAGAGAAATAAAGATGCATGTTAGCACAAATACAAATGGAAACAGGATTAACAAAGCTTACAGGATGCAGCCCAAGCAGTTCCAAGGAGGAAGTTTATAGTGAGAAGTGTCAATGTGAGCACATGACAGAGATCCTAAATGAACAGCTTACCTTACAGCTCAAGTAACTAGAGAAACAAAGGAAGCCCAGACACACACAAAATAAAGAAATAATACATATTAGACCAGATATAAGTGAAAGAGACTAAAAATGCAAAGAAGAAATCAGAAAATAAAGGGTATAGATTTTTTTTAATGCTCAGTAGAGTTGAGAAACACCCACTAAATTAAGGAAAAGCGAATGAAGACTCAAATCAGTCAGAAATCAGTGCGGCAACATTGGACCTGATGATCCAGATGTACACAGGCTCACGGGAGGGCACAGTGAATGAGTACAACTCAAAATATTGGCATAAAAGTAATGGACAAAGCCCAGACATACCCAGACTGCCAGGATTGGACCATGAAGACGTAATAGAAATTGCCACAGACCAATGATGGGATAATCAAGGACCCCCTAGCACTGAAAATCAAGCCCCACCCCTGTTGGCAGAGGCTACTCATTTGTTCCCAGCTACTCAGACTAGAAATAACCACACAGAAACTGTATTAATTAAATCACTACTTGGCCTATTAGCTCCAGCTTTTTATTGGCTAGTGGTTACATCTTAAACTAACCCATCTCCATTAATCTGTGCATCACCATGGCACTGTGGCTGTGGCTTACTGGCAAGGTCCTAATGGGCTCTAGTGGAGGGGTCTGTCTCCTNTATATATTTCAGACTGGCTATATTCTGTTAAGTCATTGGCTGAAAGAAGTTTTATTCATTAACCAATAAAAGCAACACATATACAAAAGGACTTCCCACACCCCCCCCCAGAAAACCTGATAGTTTCCTAAATAAATTCTACAAAATATTAAAGGAAGAATTAGTACCAATTGATCTCTATGTCTGCTAGAAATTTGAAGAGGGAGTGACATTATTTTATGAGGCCAGCTTCACATGGATAGAACCAGATCAGAACAATACAAAAAATGAAATTATACTCTCAAATCCTTGTTAAAAAAAATAGGTGCAAAAGCCAAAGTCAAACGCTAACAAACTGAGCTCAACAGCATGTTAGAAAGATCATACACACTATGATCAAATGGGATTTTTTTCAAGAAAAAAAGGATGGTTCAGCATAAGGAAATCATTAAATGTGGTGTACCACATTAAGAGAATGAAGAATAAAATTCATCTGAGCATTCCAATAGATACAGAAATGTGCTTTACAAAATTTAATACCCTTTAATTGTGGAAAAAAAGATTTAGAAGGAATGTACTTCAATAAAATGAAGTGATATATTGTTGTCTCACAGATAATGCTAGATGCCATAGAGAAAGGCTACAAGCTTCCCATTTGAGATTAGGAATAGGCAAGCATATATATACATTATATATACATTCTTACCACTTCTACCTAGTAATGCAAGCCCTAGTTAAAGCAACTAGGAAAAAAAACTGAAGCAAATTCAAACTATAAAGAGTTAAATTATCTAAATTTGCATGTGACATGCTCTTATAAAAATTACCCTACATGTTTTCATTTAAAACTCTTCAACTAATAAATTAATTCAGTCAAGTTACAAGATATGAAACAACATATAAAAATTATCTATGTCTTCAACACTAATAGTAAACTGTCCAGAAAGGAGTTAAAGCACATAGCATCATTTACAATGGCTTAAGAAAGAATAGATTTGACTAATAAAGTGAAATGTTTATGTGCTGAGCACCATAAAATATGAATCAAATAGTTCAAACATACAACTATGTCCTAATATGTGGAGTCTTTATGGACTTGAAGGGAGGCTACTGTTAATATGTTCTTACTGCATGATGTGTTCTCCAGACTAAACCCATCCTTATTACAATGCCATTAATATTTTCATAGGAAAAAATTCTAAAATTGTATATAAGCATTCAGGGTCATGAAAAAGCAGAGCAATCAGAGGAACAAAGCAGGGGTACTCTTCCTGGGGACTAACTGTATGACAAATTGTCTAAAACTGACACTGTCATAAGAACATATATACAAAACAATAGAACAAACATAGTCAACAGATAATGTCATATCCATGTGTTCACATTTTCTTCCACAAGGGTGCCAAAAATCCACATTGAAGAAATGCCAGCATCTCTTAAAGGTATTGGGGAAACTAGATAACCACACTTAGAAGAATGAAATTGGATTTTTATCTCATTCTCTGTACAAAAATTGAACTGAAGATGAGCAAAAGGCTTACATATGGAGCCTGAGATGGTAAACCTTTTAGGAGAAACCACTGGAAGGAAGCTCCTTGACAGCAGTCTTGTCAATGACTTTTTAAAATTATATACTACCAAGCCCACAAGAAACAGACCCAAAAATATACAAGTCAGACAAAAAGTTCTGCACAGCAAAGAAGATAATAAAATGGGAAGGCAGGTGATGGGATGGGAGAAACCATTTTCAGCCTACAGATGGTATTTATAGGGGTTAGTACTCAAAATTTTTAGCAAAGTCAAACAAATAAACCCTCCTTGTTGAAAACAGAGAGCTCAATTAAAAATGGGCATAGGATATAAATATTAATAAAAGGATATGTAACTAGCCAACAAGTGAATGCAAAAAGGTCATCACCATTCACTGTCAGGAGAATGCCAAAGCCACTTACGCTATCACCTCACTCATGTTAGCATGGCTGTGTTAAACAATGCCAGAGATCACCAGCGTTGGCCATAGTGTGGAGAAAAGGAAGCCTCCCTCCCCTTGACTGGGTAGGATTATAAAATGATACAACATCTAAAGGAAGCTCATCACACACACACAAAAAAATAGAACCATGTGTGAACCAGCAAACCCACCTATGTACCCAGAAAAACTGGAATCACTAGGTTCAAGAGACACCAGCTTGTTTCATCATCATTCTACAGCCAACATAGAAACAAGTCAGAAATCCATGGCCCAATGAGTGACCATCACCACCACCACCACCGCCAACAACACCACCACCACCAACAAAAACCAGTATGCACATGCAATGGGAACCATCCAAACCCTTTGCTGAGAGAGGCATCCTGTCACAGTAGGTGAAATGAGCCAGGTACGGCCAAACCAGATTATCTCATTTATGTGGAATGTGGACACTGAAACCCACAGAAGCAAAGGATAAAGTCTCTGCCAGGGGCTAAGAGTTGGGGGGAGGGAGTGTTTCCCTAGTCATATGTTAGGTGCCTTTGGATGTGAAGTGATTAAATTCTGACGGTTTAAATTTGCATTGTGGTAACTAGAACTAAAGATATAGTATTGTCAAGTTGAAATCTGCTGAGAAAGATCTTAAAATGTTCTCACCCCACAAAACTGTAGGAATTCCAAGAGATTATAAGAGTGTTGATTACTTTGATGGTGGTAATGATTTTATTATATATCAAATCACCATGTTGTGTATTTTAAATATCTACAAGTGTTGTTTGTCAATGGTTTTTCAATAATTCCAGAAAGAATTGCCCTATAATAAATGAACACCAATTGTTTAAACAATAGAAAGTTCAGTGTAGAATAAATCTTATGTTCTTAATTGAATGCCTGTTTGTTGTTTATCTGATTAATTCTAGCTACTACTCTCAGCACCCGCATCTTCACAATGAATGAAAAAAATCTATGGTGATGGGTTGTCCTTGGAGCAGAGGACAGAGTGAACTAGCAAACATGTCCTGTGTTGGGGGTGGCAAGCTTAGCCATAATCAAGCTAAGAGGCTTGAGCAATGAGGAATCTCATATGACTGCAACTTAAGACCTTGGCCCCAGAATGGATCATCATTCCCACAAAACACCACTCCTATTGACTCACAGATTCAGGGCTCCTCATGTGGTTCTACTGCCTCTGGAGAGCTAATGCTTTTACTTTTCTACTATTCCGTTCAGTGTCTGCAACATCTCATTGCTTCATTTCTGTAACAGTTGCAGCTGGAAGCTGTTGTTTTCAGTGACTCCTGTCAGAGGACTTCCTGCTCCAAATTGACCTTTGGCCCTCTGCATCTCCCGTATCTCCCTAGACCTACCTAGGACCTGCCTCTCTGAACTTACCATTTCTCTCCAGCATCCACTGAGGCCTACACCTGTCTTGATCTTTTTTAAGTTGTATTTTGTTCCATGAAGCACAGTTTCTGCACACTCAGCTCTTACTAACACGTGATACCATCTGAAAGTATCCCACCGCGCTTCTCGGCATTAGGGATTTGGAGCATGGGAATTCTAGGTTAGAAATATATTTTCATTGAAGTTTGAGGGGATGTTTCCACATCCTCCTGCTTCTGGTGATGACTTGAAAACATGAATTACAAGTTACAACTCTCATCCCTGCACCCTTTGCAGATAGCTTGTTTTGGCCACCCTGCCCATAAATTTCTAAGATTCTTTTCTCTATTATCTATCTATTATATATTTCAAAATTGTATAAATGGATGAAGATATTTGTAATTTAATGTAATTGGTGCCACGATCATTTTTGCATGATGCCTTCATGTGATTACCCACATATGTTTGTGTGAATGCTGGATGGTTCTTGCCACCGTATTCTTATGCAGAACTGAGGACAGTCTTGGGTGTTCTCCTTACCTTCCACCTTGTTTGAAATAAGGTGTCTCCTTGTTCACCAATGAGTATGCCAGACTAGGAGTCCATGGGCGTCCATTATGTTTCTGCATCCCATCCTGTAGTAGGAACACAGGGATAGTAGACATGTGCTAACCTATCTGACTTCTATATGAATTCTGGGGATTTGAACTCAGGTCCTCATTTTTTACAAGGCGAGCTTTACCCCCACCCCCACCCCTCTGTAGTACTTCTAAAGCAGAAACAAATACAGGAAGTTTTTATTATATCTCCTTTTTTATCCTGTTTGTTCTTTCTAAAGTTTCAAATATTTAGATTTTGAAACATTCTACACTCATCTAATTTTATATTGTTCATGTTAGCACTTCTTTGTCTTTTTTACTCCACCTACTGAGTTATTTTCTAAGTTCTTTTTCATCCTTTCTCTGACTATGTTTTCTAATGTCCTGCCATGTTTTAACATCTAGAGCACTTTCCTTCCCTGCGTATTAATTTAGTGGCTTACAGATCTTATCTGCCGGATTAATGTCTCCTCTTATCTCACAGAGACATTTTTGGAAGTGGTCTTTCACTTCCCTCTGTGTTCATCATGTCTTTTTGCCAAATCCATCTTGGCTTGTTTGGTTTTGTCTCTTCCCATCTTTCATGTTGCAGCCTCCATAGGACGTCTGGTGATCCTGTGTGTTTATTCAGATACAAGGCAAGGCACAGAGATCAGGGCCTTCCTGGCTAGTGACCTACACTCTGGGGGAGCTAGGACAGAGGCCTGCTTTTTTATGAATGGTTCTCAGAAGGTTTATGTATTTTTCGTGGATTCCTCTGTCCTTTGGAGGAGGTTGCTTTTGATATTTTGCCTGTAAAATACAAGCTTCTCTATTCTCTCTCTTCCCTGGGAGACAGTGTAAGAAGGGCTTCTCACTGTTGGTATCGAGGTTTGCACTTAAATCCTGTTTTGGCAATGGCCTAAGAGGTAGCTGGTGTCTATGAATCCACAGGCTATTCTGATTCTAATTCTTTTGAAGAGTGTTTTTTTTTTTTTTCAGTCTGCTGCCAGAATAGAGAGGTGGTTTTCTGGACAAAGAATCTCATATTACATATAATTCTTTTAGGGCATCAGACTTCAGGCTCCTTTAGGTTCTTGTTTATAGGGTTCCTGGTGAGACAACCGATATGGATTGCATTTCTATTTCTGTTACCCAGAAGCTGGAGATGTGGCCTGCCCATTGTGAAGGTACTGATGAGACTGGGGAAGTATGCAGTCACTCAGTGGGGCTCTCAGTGGATCCTTCCTTCTCAAGACTCATGTTTCGCTAAGCCTCCAAGAAATATGGCTTATGTTACTGTTTCAATGTCTTTAATTTTGTTTTCTCTATGCTTATTCTGAAGATTCTCTTATTATGTTTGCCTTCTGAGGTGATCAGTGTTGCCCCAATCATCTATCTATTTTTTTCATCTCTCTTTCTTTGTGTAAGGACAGTTTTACCTTTTAATTATTCCAAAATTCTGTCTTTAAATTTTTTTTTCTACCAGATCTTACTTGTTTCTCTTTTTTCCTTATTTTTTTATTTTGCCTATCTGTATATATGTTCATATATGTATGAGGATGCTCATGCATGTATGTGCATGTTTACATGAAGGTCAGAGGTCAAACTCAAATGCCATTACTACAAATTGGTGTGCCAACATGGTGTACTAAATCCATGTAAAACCTGAGAGGGCTTGGAAAGAAATTCTAGACACTAAAAAACAAAGTTTAGCCATATTTATTTTCCCGAATGGGCTTTGCTTGCTGGCCTCTGGCTGCAGCTCCTTTTAGAGATGTTTTCCTCATTCAGCAGTTGAAAAAAAAAGACGTGGTTCTGAAATGCTATTTTTCTGGGCTGTGACAAACTCTGACTCTTTCTGGAGTTCTGGCCATAGAGCAATTGATTGGGGTTTGTGAGCCCGGATGCTTGGATGCCCACTTGAGAAAGTAGCTGAGACCATGCCTGCAGCTCAGTGCCCCCGACCTGGGCAGGTGGTAGGATCAGGATTGCTAGGAGTGCACAAGTAGGAGAACATAGCAGATTCCTGCCTCCATACACAGAGATATTTCAAGGCCATGCAATGCTCTGCATGGCATATCTAGCTATTACTCAGATAAAAGGGTCTATGTGCTATATGCTCATTCTCAGAGTTAAAGTGCTGAGCGCAGCTCCTACCTGGCAGTCCCAGAGCTGGCAGTAATGGTACCTCCACCATTTTAAAAGTAGAGAGAGGCAGAGCTAGCATCCAGAGACACTGCAACCTAGCTGCTTACCATTTTAAAAGCGCTTACCGACAGTAAAGAATTACAGATACACAATAAGACAGATTCAAACATAAAAGACCTCTAAATGGGTCAGAGTGTTAGATAAATGAATGTAGGCTTGGGAGAGAGAAGAAAAAGAGTATAGAGAATTGGAAAAGAAGTAAATAGTTTAAAAAATTAAACAAAGTCTTTAAAGAGACAGAGTACAGACAGTCATAGATTAAATAAATAATAATAAGTCACGTAAAGATGGAAATACAAAGAGAGTCTAGATTATGTATATTATTGTATTGTCTTGAATTTCTTAAAATATTTATTTATTTATTTATTATGTATACAATATTTTGTCTGTGT
>LOEQ01001362.1:188946-200415 GCA_001685075.1 Bramus lutescens
ATGTTGCTTACAATGCACTTCCTGTTTACTTAGGTAATATTATATCCTTCTGGAGTCTTTAATGGAGTTGAAGAATATGTAGTTAGAGTTTTAGTTTTCCTTAGTTATAATGAAAGATAAAGTAGTTATAAATATTATAATTGTAATTCTTGCTTGCTGTTTTGTTATATGTAATTTTACTATGTTAAAATTTAAACCTTCTTTTTTTATTTAAACAGAAAAGGGAAGGCCATGTGGGATTTCCCTCTGCATTCTATGATTACCATTAATGAATAAAGAAACTGTCTTAGGCCTGCACATGGAATAGAGGTAGGTGGGTAAAACTAAGTTGAATGCTGGGAGAAAGAAGGAGTCAAAGGAGAAGCCATGTAGCCCCACCGGAGCTGGCCAGAACTTTTAGTGGGTATACAAATTAATGGATATGGATTAAATTAAGATATGAAAGTTAGCCAATAAGAAGCTAGAGCTAATGGGCCAAGCAATGATTTAATTAATACAGTTTCTGTGTGATTATTTTGGGGCTGAGCAGCCGGAAACTAGCAAGTGGCTTCTCCTTCAACACCATTTCTCAGAAATCATGTGTCTTTTTTGTTGATGCCACAACCCTCACTGGCCTGGAGCTATCAGACTCAGCTAGGCTAAGACCAGGGCATGCAAGGGCTCCACCCGACTCTGCCTGTTCATGACTGGGATTGCAAGTACATGCCACAATGCCTGTGTTTTTTTTTAAATACTCTAGGCATCAAACTCAGATCCTCATGCACAGCAAGTGTTTTGCCAACTGAGCTATCTCCCAGCTCTCATTTTGTCTGTCTTTGTTCATTTTGTTCTTTAGCTATATTATTATTTTGCAAATCAACACTTTAATTTACTCAAGGATGCTAATGATGCTGTTATTTCTCTGCCACCTTTAGTTTCCTTACCCATTTACTGCTTTACTTCCTGCCCTCTTTGTCTGGAACACAGGCAGAGCTGTGGGCTAGCAGCTTCCCATGGAACAGGGAAGTGACATTTAAGCTTTGGGATCACCAAGAGGAGGGGGATGTGCCCTGCAAAATTCAAAATCTGTTTCATTTCATAAAGCTGTGGTGGTATTTAATGCCTGGCAGTTGAGCACTCTGCTGATGAGGACAGTAGAGAAGAGCAAGAGAATTCAGTATTGTGCAGTCTGAGCTTAATTAAGCTTCCTGACTTCAGGTTTAACCTCATCCCCTGCTCCTGGGGATGGAATGACGAGGCTTCCTGCAGTCTTGTGATGCAGTTCTCTGTGCCATTTTTTCTTAATGCTTTATTTTATATCATACTTTCCTGTTACCTTAATACTGGTTCTTACTGATTCTGGATGAATTGTTTTGGATTGTAGGCAGACCATCTTTTTGCATGTCTGTCAACAGGCTGTGCATTCTCAGATGCCTGTGGAAGCTGAATGAGTTGGGAAATAAGGTAGTTACCATCTAATCCCATTAATGTCTTCACTGAACCTTTCTCAGGCACTGTCACCATCACTTCTGCAGCTAGGAGTCTGACCTCATGGCTATCAGGAATTTCTTTCTCTTTCCACATAATTTCATAGAAAAAAAAAGATGATTCATTCTTACTGTAAATCTTAACAGCTTCGGCCTGTTTTTCTTCCCTTTCATTATTAACTCAAGACCTTTCACCTTTTCCTTAAAGGAAGAGCATCACAGTCTCTGTTTGCAGTGTCTGAGTAGCGACTTCACTGCTCAGGAGCTTTGTGTGAACATAAGCACCGTGAGATTGTGGTTGTCCATCTGCTCTGTGTCTCAGGGCTGGGTGCTGTACACAGGGAGGGTATGGTAGTTTGAAAGAAAAATGTCACCTACTGGCTCAGACATTAAACGCTCAGTTCGCAGCTGGCAGAGCTGTTTGGGGGAGGTTATGTGGAGATGCAGTGCCAATGGAGTAAGTACATCACTTACATCACTGGGGTGGCCTTAGAGAGTTTAAAGCCTTGTTTCAGGTCCAGTTCACTCCACTCTCTTCTGCTTCTTCTTCTTTTTCCTCCTCCCCTCCTTCTTCTTTGTTATCAAAGATATGATCTCTCAGCTTCCAGCTCCTGCCATCCTGTCTATCATTTGATGCCATGCATTTGCCCAGCCATGAATGCATAGACAGATTAAACTCTCTCTTTTTTAATTTGCCTTTGATAATGATGTTTTATTCCAGCAACAGAACCAGTACAGTGGCGGTGATGGGGATGAGATAGGACACAAGACAGGATAGTGGTTTCTGACTCAGGCATTTTTCTCAGAACAGCTGAAAATCCACAAACCTTTTTAACTTCTGAAATTTTTTACTTAAGATTTTTAGACTTCATCTGCCTACACCTGACTGAATCTGCACAAAGTAGGGGTGGTCTTCTGTAACTTATATAATTGTATTTTATAAAATTTTCTATGATATGTCATATGCAGATTTGATTTTTTTCCTGTTTAGTTATGTAATTTCCAAACTAGTAATTCCCCTGAGCATAGGGTAGTTTAGATGGCTCTTGCTTTTCCTGATTTTTGTATCACATTACCAGTCTTCCACTCACAAACCTGTCATTAGCTTGGTATAATATTTACCTAGCTTCCTACGGTATGTTCATCATAAACAGTTTCCTGTGATAACATTTCTTGGGGAAATTATTGCTTAAGTATTTTTGGAGTCAGGGTGAAAAAGCATCTTCAACATATTCCATAATCTTCCATTGAGTCAAACCAGAGAGAGAGAGAGAGAGAGAGAGAGAGAGAGAGTCCTGCACAGAGAGCGTCTTGGTGTGTGTCAGTGGAAAGACAAGCATCTGCATAGTGATGTTGACTTGTTGATTCATCTATGGAATTCAAATTTCCACTGATCTCCTGGGGCTGACACGCATAACTTAGAAATGAGGGCACTATGTTTTGATCAGCTACAGAATAAATAAGAAGCTGAAATCAGTTGTTTGAAGGAAATATGACTACGGGGCTTGCGTTTGATCAGCAATCTTCAAATTTTGAGGTAAAAGCAAGTTATCTGCATAAAACTCACTGTTTGCTCTTTGTAAACTTTTTCTTAAAGAGTAGCAATATTCTTTAGAATAAGATTGTGAAACCTTGGCTTATTAAAAGTTTTGCTTCTGGTAATCCAGATAAGGCACTTGTCTCAAGAGGTTTGCTATGGTTTCCTTCATAGTTAACCCAATATAATTTATATGTATGTGTATGTATGTGTGTGTGTGTATACACACTCACAGACATACATGTATGTTGGGGAAAGGAGGTGTGCCACAGTGCATGTATGGACATCAGAGGACAGCCTAGGGTGTCAGTCTTCACTCTATCCCTTGTTTTAGATGGGGCTAGCTCAAGTGGCCCACAAACTTTGGGAGATTCTCCTGTCTCCACTCCCCAAGTTGAAGTAGGGTATTGGTATTACAGATGTTAGCTATGGGTGGCTGGAGTTACATGGGTTCTGGGGATTCAGACTTAGATTGGGTTCTGACAATTTAGACTCAGGTTCTCATTCTTGCATGCTGTCTTCCCACTGAGCTGTCTTCCAAAGCAGAGAAGTTAGAAGTCTTCCTAAGCCACCATTTAAGGGGACAAAGGACACTGTTGTGCTTCAACAGTGGCCTCCACTCATCACCATTTCCCTTATGAAAATACTGAAGACGTAAGAGATAGTGAATTTCATTCAGTAGTAAAGAAAAGTGAAACCCGCAGAAAAATGGAAGGAACTGGAAAGTGTCATATTAAGCAAGGAAACCCAGGCTCAGAAGAACACAGGAAGTGTGTGCTGTCTGACATTTAGTTCCCAGTTTCTAACTGGTAAATATGGGTATCTAGCTGGGAGCAAGTGTGAGCCAAAGCAAAGAACCTGGGAAGGGTCCCATGAGACGGGGAGGAAGGATGGCTTAGGATGGAGGGTGAGACAAACCAAACAGGATGAGACACCAAAGTGGAAGGGGGAAATTGCGAGTAAAAGGGTGCGTACAGCCTTGCAAAGGTGGGGAAAGAGAAGGTGCAATCATCAAAAGAATATATCAAAGACGGCAAGGAAACCTTTTATTTTGTAAGTTATCTAAAATCTATAAATTATTTTAAAAGAAAGGAATGCAGTAAGGCCAACAGAGGGAAAAGAATGAGATTGGGTTCCAGGCGTATACATTTAAGATACCTCTGCTTCCTCTGTCTTTGAACTTTTCCATCTTCTTCCATTATTGTAGCCACACAACATCCCATGACTTACCTTTGTTGTCTCACACATGCTCCTGTGCGATGATGCATGAAAATAAGGAGACATCAGCCAATATAAAAGAGGACTAGACTCTGGTGACATTGTTTTAACTAGATTCAACCAAAGAGTTGTGTCTCCATTCCAGAGCATTTAGTCATGGTCTTGGTAGACTGTGAGAAAGGAGAAGCAAACACCACAAACCTCCTTTACGGATGGCGTGCCAGACCTCCAGGGGGACATACACTAATCTGGTCATAGCCTCCTCTGCAGCCTCGATGACATTCTTGGACACTGACTTCCCAAATTCAGCCCCACACATCTTACTGTGCTAATCTATCTGTGGGTACTTCCACTACAGGCTGAACAAGGGCACTGTCATAGCCGTGTGTGGTTTCTGCACATCACGTTAGATTTTCTAGTATGTGGATGCCCAGGGAAAGAGGTGTATTGCTTCCTGTGTCTGGCTAGAGGACCAAGCTTCTACCAGGCAAAATTTCCTAAGGGGACAGCAGGGACAAAGTTGACCCTCGTTAACTAACCCTTCACCAGCGTCTGCTTCCCACTGCCCTACACAGAGATCAGAATGCCAAATGCTAACTCTGCCTGGCATTGGATTTGCTCTCCCCTGCCACTCTCCTCAAGAGGTGCAAAATGCTGATGCAGTTGGGATCTCAAAATAAGTGACTTGTATCTAAAATGGCCCTCTGCAGTGGAAGGTCTGTGAGAGACTGGAGAATTTATTTGCTGAGTTACTATGCAAATTTCACAATTAAATCTTAACTCAGCTCCTGGGGGAATACCAAGGATTACTGAAGGCAAGGAGATTTGACGGGATTTTTAAAGTGGGGGAAGAGAGAGCCAAGAAGCAGCCACATACCCTCCCATCCCTCAGCTCTGCTCCACGTGGTCCCAGTGGGAATCAGGATGGAGAGGGAGTAGAACGGGGAATCGGGGAAAATGCAAAGAAACCCACTTTCTTATTTGTAAAACTGAATTAATGAATTTTTTTTCAAATATGCATCTCCACAGTGTGCTGTCCAGGGGGAGAAGCGTGTGGAGATGCACAGTCACTCATGTCTTCCTTTGTTCCTTCCCTCTGAGCCCTGGTCTCCCTTCCTTCTTTCTGTATCTTTCTCAGACTGGGGGAGTTGGGCTTGCCTGTTTCTCATCTACCCCTTCCTCCTATGCCTCTTGAGTCCTCAACTCTCTCAGCTAGGTAGTGAAAGGCTTCTGTTTGACAGGCAGTCTCTTGGGTGTCTCTACTGAAAAGGCCAAAGCTCCCAGTGCAGGCAAAATCTTTCCTCGCTTTTGCACAGCTACTCCTTTCCCTGAACTGAATGCAAATAGGAGTGTCTTGGGGCTCCATTGCTCACCCAGGCTCCTGGTGCTTTCCTTAGCCCCAGATTACTGCCTTCTGGGGAAGGCTGTTAATGGACATTCATCCTCTGACCCTGGCCCGTGGATGGATGACCAGCAGGCCTTGTCAGAGCCCATTTCCCGTGGTCATGTTTCAGTCTCTGTCTTCTGCATCCTGGAAGAGGACAGGCCTTCCCCTCTTTTCCCTGCATTCAGCTGAACGTGCCGAATGCTCTGGCTTGTTCTTGCTGCCTGACAATGAACAGTGCTGCAGTAACATCATAGCATATTATCACTGTCTCATCCTTAGGAGGAAGCTTATTTCCTCTCCTAGCAAAAAGTGACTGAAGTAGCCAGTGCTACATGTAGACTAGACATTGTATGATGCAAAGTAGGGCATGTTATGAGATCTCTAGAAAATCTACAAAATGAAGTTAAAAATTCCCATGTTTAATCAGTGTTCTGTGACTATATATAACAAAGTACCCAAGATAAATGAGCATTTGAATAAGAGTGTGTTATTTTGAATCTCAGTGCCAGTCTATGGTCTTGGCCATGTTACCTCATAGTGGAATCTTTTTCAGAAACAGGTTAAGCAGCAAGCAAGCTTCTTAGCTCATAGTAGCCTAGAAGTAAAGAAAGAGGGAGGGAGGTACCAAGGTTCTAATAGTGACTTCCAGATCCTAATTCCAATGACTTAGCTTCCTTCCACCTGACTCCATACACCAGTGCACACACTGGAGGCCAACGCTTTGAACATGAGTCTCAGGAGGATGCTTATCCCAGTCATAAGAAGACCCGCAGGAACTTATTTAAACTTTCATTCTGAGTCTTGATAGAAATTCATCCCAGTGGAGTCTGTCATGGGAGCTGGGGGCCTCTGCTGTGTATTTGGATGCCTTGGATGGACCCTGAAAAGCTAAGATAAAGCAGAAAATACCCACATAAACAGAAAAAAAGGTAGCAGAAAGATAAGAACAACTTTTACTTATTGTTTTCTGCTTATCATCTATCTATTTATCTATCTATCATCTGCCTATCTATTTCCTATCTATCTGTCTGTCTATTATGTGTGTGCTTGCATGCACATTTGTTTTTTTGCATGTTCATGTCATGACATACTTCTGGTTACAGAACAATGTGCAGAAGTCTGTTCTCACCTTACTCCACCCAGGTTCCAGAAATTGAACTCAGATTGTCAGACTTCACAGCAAGCACCTTTACCCGCTGAACCCTCTTGCTGACCCACAATATTTCTTTACCGCACTATCCTGCAGACTGAGTTTGAATAAGATAAAACTATCTTGACTTCCTTCCTAAGACTTGAATTTTCCTGGTTTGGTTGCATCTCAGAATAGCTATTTGTGCCTCCCCCCAAGATTTCTGTCCTTCCTTTTTCTTATTTTTTGCATGTGTGCATGTATATACACATGTTCTCATGTGGTGTATGTATACATATGTATAGAAATCACAGGTTGCCTCTCTCTACTCCTCACATATCAAGGCAAGGTCTTTCATTTGAATCCATTCACCAATTCAGCTAGTATAGCTAGCCATCTTGCTCCATGGGTCCGCTGTCCTGCCTCCCATGAGATGAGATTAAATATGGGTCACCATGCCCACCTAGCAGTCAATGTGTATGCTGGGGATCCCAGCTGTGCCCCTATGCTTGTGTACCATGTGCCTTATACGTTAAGCCACCTTCCCAGACTCTGAAGTTAATTTCAATAGAAAACATAGCTTTTCTTCTTTTGAAAGTAGAGGTAAGTTTGCAATAATTTGATAGAGTATATGCAAATTCACATTGGCACTATGCTTATATTGATCTTATAATGAACAACAATAAGTCATCAGAGGTGTGGTTTGTAATAAGAGCAGTTGATTGACATCCCCAATTCCCGCCACCATGAGGAATATGTTTCTCATTTAAAAACAAGATTTTCTCCAGTATAACTTTGATATGAAAAAATAGTCATTGTCCCCTAACACCCTGTAAGTGGAGACTTTGTTTTGCTATACAGAAGCTGCGTATGTTAAAAATTAGATATTAAAGTTTGAACATACTCTGCGGGCACTCGTTTGTTCCTGTCTCTATGTTCTACCTCTGCAGAGTGAGCCATTCTCCCAAAGTGTTTTTGTAATTCCTATTTGGTGCATTTGCAGGTCCTTTGAGGCAAATGATAGACAACCTATAAGTGGGTTATTTGAAATTTGTATGTAATAGAGCATATTTTTTAATTGTCATATAACTTTTTACTTTACTAAATGACTAAAGGAAGATAAGAAGATTGTTAAGCTTGTTCCAGGTTTTCTGACAAACGAATGTAAATGGTGGCAAATTCACTAGGGACAGCGGGAATCTGGTGCTTCCATTGTAGAAAAAGACCTTAGAGGCCTCCCTTTCGCGAGCACTAAATCATGTGCCAGACCCTCACCTCAGCACCTATTATGGTGTTGCAAACTCCTCCCCATAAGGCCATTCCTTGACAGAGAACTTTCCAGTCTCATGAGACACATAGGTGGGTACACTGGATTATTAGTTTTCACAGAGAGCCTCATCCGTTTTACTCCCCACACAGAGATCAACTTCTTGTCTCATTTAGTCAGGAAACCCTCCTTGACCACACACCAGGTGTCAGGCAATGTTCTATGAACTAGGGATAGAGCTGTGAATGAAGACAGACCAAAAATGCCATGTCCTTGGGTGATTTCTATATAACATAGGAGGAGGGTAGAACAAAGTAAGACGCTGAGAAAAGAAGACGGAATTATAATGCTATTTAGACATGAAGCAAGAGGGAGGACTTGGCCGTACTGCCAGAGGTGGTGAAGTTTAAGTAATGTACTGAGAAGGTGATACATAAGCCAAGACCCAGAAGACATGAGCCAGTCATGCCTTGGAGAATCCCGTTTTAGGAAAGGAGCCATCCAGAGCAAACATTTGAGAGAAGAATTGATCTCTGTCACATGAGGAATCTATCACAATGGCCTGTAGTGCGGGTGATCATCCACAAGTCAGATGAAGCAGGAGGGTGAAGGTGACAGAAGGGGCCTGAGGGTGGGGCAGGGAGGCAATGCAGGTCCTGAACAGAGAAGTGTGTGATCCGATGGCTTTAAAAAGGAGCACTTCGGTACCTGAGTTTGAAAGAGACTCAGGTAAGCAATGTGGGTCAGGCACACGTGGAGGGGGAAGACAGGTTTCAAAGCCATTAGAGTAATCTAGGTGTTTGTAGAGACATTGGCAGTTGGGTAGATTCTGAGACTAGAGCCATGAGGGTGTGCAGCAAGATGAAGGGAGGAGTGGAAGATAAAGGCTGGATTTTAGGTGGAGAAAATGAAAGGGAAGAGTCACCAATTAACTTAAATGACAAAGATTTCTGGCAGTTTGGGGCATGCCTGTTCTTATGTCATTTTAAACACATAAAGACAATACTCATGCCTAGGTAATAATCAAGCAGTCGCTTTGACGACAGTGGACATGTATGTCCCTACACAAGCACAATGGCATGCAGTATCATACAAGAACTGTGGGCTTAAAGGGAAAATTGATACTCAAATACTTCCATTAATATATCAAAAATAAAATTTACATGGTTCCATATATATGGTCAAAAAACCCTAATAAAACAGGCAAGTTCTTTCATATGCAAAGAACTGGAAGTTTGCTTGTAGAAGTAGATGTCAGAGGGACCCATGGTTGAAGCTGTTGTGACTGTTTTGACAGGATTGGGAAGAAAGCAAACAGAATAGGATGGGACAAGCTGGGAGGAGGTGTACAGGGGTGTGGTCCATTGTTCTTGATTTAGCATAGGCACTGAAAGCCATAGCCAGGGCATCGCCAGCAGCCTCAGATCCTGGAGCATGTCTCCCCGTCTTTTAGACAAAAGGCAATATTTAGAACAGATATCTGTGTTATCAAAACTAGAAATTTAATGTGGCATGTGCCCTTTTTCTTTAATTAGCTTTGTATCATGACTGGGAGTTCTTTTATGGATCTGAAACTGTAGCCCTGTTTTTGAAACCAGAAAAGCATCACTAGCATCAAAAGGAGACACTAGATCTAGAAATGTCTATTGAAGGTTTTTGAACAGATGCGGCTTGCTCTCCTCCATTTTGAACTGGGGCACATCGAAAGGAGGTCTGAGACATTCAGTGTATGCCTGATTTTTGTCTTTCATTTTTTTCTTTTGACTTTTGTTTTGATGATAAAGGTCTTAATGTGAAAGAATTGTAAAGAACAGCCTCACGAGATAATTTTTGCTGAGAGCCCCAGCGGCTGGTAGATGTTTGAGGTGAGGGCCTTTGGGATCCTGAGCAGTTCTGTTCAATTGGTTGTTCTTTCCTGCTTCTCGGGGAACTAACTGAGCATCTACAAATGCAACAGTTACCCTTAAGCTCACATAGTCCACCCATACATCAGTTTCATTGGAACAAGTACAGTATTTCAGAACAGGCCTTATGAAAGAATTAACTATACAAATGGTAAAAATTTATATTGCATGTGTATGTATGTATGTGTGTGCATGTATGCTCTTATATGCACATGTGAGTATACATGTAAAGGCCAGAGATGGAAGTCAAGTGCCCTACTTTATCACTTCCAACCTTATTCCCTTGAGGCAGGATCTTACAATGAACTTGGAATGAGGCTGGTGTCCAGCCATGTCAGTATATCATCCCTCTGTTTCTACACCAGACGGCCCTGGCGTCGCAGGCGCTTGCACATGGCCACTTCTGGGTTTATGTTAACGTAAGTACCGGGATCCAGACGCTCAGACTTGTGCAGCAAGTGCTCTTAACCATGGAACCATCTTTCCAGACTTAGAAAAGTTTAGCTACCAGACATGGAAAATGTCAACATAGCCAACTCAAGAGTCCTTTCCTTTCTGTCATGTGCCCGATGAAGAAGAGGAACAACAGGGTAACCAGCAAAGGGAGGCTAAGCAGAGACCCTGTCATCAGGGCCTCTGCAGCAGACAGAGCGAGGGAGAACTTTTCAGTGACTCCCATTCTCTCTGGAGCCAGATCCTGGGCAGCTGAAAACCCATCCCTCAGAGGGAGAGTGCCCGGTGACCTTTCGGCTCAGCAGGGTCCAGGAGGAAGGATGGCTTAGTAATTGCCTGCTCTGTCGAGCTTCACCTTGACCCTAGCCAACCACATTACCTTGGGCCCAGAGGCCCAAGACCTAAATGAAATGTAGCTCAACTCACCAGGAGCCCAGGCCTCAGCAAATTCAGAATCACATATAAAAATGAAAACTTGGTCCCATATGTCTTTAAACCCATGACGGTTTACTGCTGATATGATACTGCAGGGGAAAATGACTTGGATTTCTGTTGGGTAGATGGATTTGGGGGGCCTCTCTCTGCAATTTTCTTTAACATAGTGGGGTTTTTGTCACTGTAATGAAAACTGCCTTCAGCTGAAAAGGAAAAAAAGAGGGAGAGAGAAAGAGAGCAAGAAACAATAGCAGCCTAGAAGTAGAATTTCCCAAATAAATTAAACACTTTTGCGACACAAGACTTATATTAGAAACACTGATAAAATCTTGTCCTTGAAGGTGTGAAGATCCAAGCTCTTAAAATTAATGTAAATAGCAGTACTCTTGCCACAGGCATTAATGCAGTGCAGGAGAAGGCGAATACAGAGTGAAGAACATAGAAAAAAAAAGGTCATGTGCAATAAAAGGGTGTTTGAAAAATCTTGGGAAATTTGTGCAGCTTTAGATAATAGCACCGTTTTCTCTTACGTCTTTATAGTTGCGGCATAAAATGAATCAAAAAGGAGCGAATCAACAGAGAACGTTTTGCAAGTGTGTCATTGACATGAGCAAATATGGATCTCTTTCTTTCTTTCTTTCTTTCTTTCTTTCTTTCTTTCTTTCTTTCTTTC
>LOEQ01001362.1:206145-236671 GCA_001685075.1 Bramus lutescens
CGGCTGTCTGCCAGCCTGAATTGAGGATGGAGGGGACAATAGGGAAGTGCAATTAGTGAACCAAAAGAAAAAAAAAGCGGTTGAACAGAGTGAATGAGCACCATGGTAATAGCTTTGATTTCGGAGAAAAATAGCAATAGCTTATTCTATATTGGGTTCCTTGTACTGGGCATGTGGGCTAAAAGAGACCTCTTTCTTTGCCGTGGGGCGAGGCATTTCACCTTCCTAAAGCATTCTCCAGCCATTCAACTGTATGAGGAGTCAGTTCTATAGGTCGGAATCTTGTTCTCTTTCTCTCCAATCAGCTTGCCACCAATTAGTAGGACCCCAATAGAAAGGAGCAGAGCCGGCGAGCAGGCTATTGCCCTTCTCCCATTGGGTAAGCGACCCACGTGTCCTCCTTTTAGACAAAGGGCCTTCCCCTAACACGTATAATACCAAGTATAAATAAAGAAGGCTTTGTGACCAGACTCTCAGGAAAGGAGCTGTCTTTTATTTCTCTCATAAATCTGTTTTGTTTTATGGCGTGACCATAAAACCTTAAAATGACATTTTAAATCTGGACCCTCTAACGCAGATCTGTTTTCCTTGATGGAAACAGACACGACCAACGTAACATGCCTGTTCACACTTGTCATCTTTAAAGCTGGGCTAGGTGACAAGGTGAGGCCAATTTCTGCATCCGGTTGTTAGTAGAATACTGTGGTGGTTTGGGGGTGTGTCCTTCCCCTTGTGTCGGCCCTCTTGACTCTGAAGAGGGTTTCTCATTCTTCAGGTACAGTTAAGTCGGGACTCTGACTCTCTAGAGTAAACCCTTCCAGTTCTGTCTTGGATGCTGTGCCCTTTAAGGGATACTGCAGCTGATCATAGGGATAAGATTTGTCCCTCACCTACCCTTCAGTCTCACGGGAGCCATGATTAGACGCCTGCTCCTGTCACCTTGAGGTCTTCCATCCCAACTCTTCTTCCTGCGAAAACCACATGTGATGCCTGGCTTCTGTGTGCTGCTTTCCACACAGCATCTGCTTTGGCCCATGGAACTTTGGGAGAAGAGAGGCACCTATTCCTCCCGGACTCCAGCATCTTGCTCCTCTTCTCTCTCCTCTCTTTTGGTTTAAACTCTGCAGTTCGTAGCCCACACTTTTCTCCACAGATCTAACCTTCCAATAAACCCAGAGTGCAAGATCATCTTGTGTCTTAAATTCCACTTTTGGCCCCACAACAGATAATTCTTCACTACTTCTGCAGTTTGGAAAGGGCAGATTCAGAACACAAGGAGATCTTGCTATGCCCCGAGAAAATGCCTTTATGTCTTTCTGCCTGAGTTAGAACAAAACACAGATGAATGTATTCATAAAGTTTTCCACCACCTGATATCAGCATTTCTCTAACAGATCAGAACAAACGCTCTTGATCCTGCCTTCTCCTCCAAGGCAGCGTGAGGGAGACAGCCACATTCTCCACTTGTAGTGGATCTTACACGTTCGCTGTTACGATGACGAAACCCTTCCTTTCATCCAGCTTGCTTCTGGCTGCTTTTCCTCTCTGTACTTTGCAAAAGCCTCTTAATTGGGCTCCTGCCTATGGTCTTTCTCCAGTTTAGTGCATCATATAATAATGGCATTCGCTCCTCCGTGCCAGGCACTGGGCTAAACACTTTGTGTGAATTATCTCAGTGTGTCTCTACTAGTGCCCTGAGGTTAGAGATTGGTATTGTGTCAACGCTCCACTGATTTCCCTTTAATGCTTTTGAATTTTCAGGAGTGTTCCTTTGCCTGTTGCATGAACTCCCGGGGCCTTTAACACACCCAGCCTCCAATTTCAATCACATTTCTAGAGTTATCTAATTGTTCTACCACCTAGAATGGAGACCTGGGTGACAGGCAGACTTCCTGTGACCACCAACCTCTCCTTTGTAATACCTGAATGGTTTTTGTGTGTTCTTTACTTTCCATTACACCTTTTGTTTCTACTCTCTCTTAAGTGATCATTTCATTATTCACACCACCCTCCTGTTGAAATCTTACCTTCTGTGGTTGACATTGCTCGTTGCTTACAGGTATCAAGGCTTTTCTCATTTTATACCATTAGAGTCAGGACTCTCCTTGTGTTAGAACTGACCATAAGCATAGGCATGCCTAGCTCCAAAATTTGCTGGCCCCTGATTTAGACATCTCATGCAATTCAGGGCAGTATAGCCGGTGTGGATGGTCCATATGTACTTCTGGGAAATTTTATATTTTTTAATGAAATACTATTTTTTTTCTTGACGTTTTTTCCTCATTATTTTCCCCTGGAACTTAGATGCTATGCCTGGACGTGAAGCTGCCATCTTAAGATAGATAGAGCTGCCATTTTGGAGTTGGTGTCTTGACATGGAGCTGCCATCTTGAGTTAGAGCAGTCATGTTGAAGTAGAGCTTCTATCTCAAAGTGGAGCTGCCATCTTGAGGCAGAGCTTCTATCCTTGGGTAGAGCAGCTGTTCTGAGTTAGAGCTGCCATCCTGATGTGAAGTTGACATCTTGAAGTAGAGCAACCATCCCTGCAATCAGGAGGTTGAAAAGCAGACTCTGAGGATGAGAAGACGGGAAGCAGAGGAAACCCTTTGATTTAGATGGCTTCTCTGAACAGTTCCATTTATTCTGGACCAAATATTTCCAAATGTTCTTGTTTGCCTGTTTTGTTTTGCTGCTGGGCATGCTCAATATACACTGTACCCCAAAGTTACACCTTTAGCACTATCCAGACCTTTGGTTTTTAATTTTGTGTATTAAACCTAGGGCTTTGCCCATGGCACAGAAGAACTCTACCATTAAATCACACCTAAAGCCCTCTTTCTATTTTTTATTTAGTGCAGAGTCTCACTAAGTTATCTAAGCTGAGCTTGAATTAACCATGTAGCCCAGACTGGCCTTGAACTTGAGATCCTTCACTTAAGTCCCTTGGATAACTAGAATTATAGTTGGAATAGAGGTCTTACCAGAGGGCCTGACTTTGGACATTTTTTTTATAAGAAAGTAATTTATTTCCTTAAGTGGTTAAATTGTTATTGTCTCATTCCTACACTTAGATTAATATAATCCTTATGCACTATTTTTCATGACTTACCACTACAAAATTTATAAAAAATGACCACCTAGTAACACTTTAAAAATATGTATGGAATCTTGAACCCTTCTGATTAGCAATCCAACCCTTAACTGACATCCTACAGATATGACTAAAATTAATTCTAAATGACTAAAACTAATGTCAATTTGGAGTAGGAAAAAAAGCTCCTCTATTGACAGAATCTTGCTTAGGTCATCAACACTGGTTTTCTCACTCTATTGCCCTTGACACTGTACAGTTTAATTTATTCCAATGTGATCTAATGACATCATCCTTCCAGTGTTCTCTTTCTAAATATTGGTTTCTTCACTCCATCAAGTCCAAATATCAGTGCATAAGTAATCTTCCCTGAATATCTTTTCTGAAAAATCACCTAGACTTACACATACTCTCTTTTTATATGATAGTATTTTATCATGCATATCATCAACTATTTATATTGTATATTCACTTATATTTATCACATCTGCCTAACTTGAATGCAAATACAATGAGTTGGAGTTTTATCAGCTTTATCCACTATATTATTTCTCGAACTCAGACATTTCACTATTTAAACTTATAGTAGATGGTCATTAAATGGGCAAGAAAAATAGTTGAAGAGAAAGAAGGAAGAGAGACAGGACTGGACAAAGACAGAAGATCTCAGGCAGAGGGACAGTAATAGTAATAGTATTCTTTAAGTAAGAGAAAATGAAGGACTGATTTAGGATCTGTAAATTCCTCTGAGAATGTTTTCCCAAGAAAAAGTGACAATTACTTGAGATAACATCTCCCTGGACTCCTCCTTACACCAGAAGATGGGAAAAATCACTAAAGCTTGCTATGTCGACACCTTGCTCTTGCAGTTGCTAGAAGGAGTGGTGTTAATGTTGCCATGGTAACAGCACATCTTATGTAAAAGTCTCCAACTTGCTACAGATGTGGTAGCCAGTTTGAAAATACTCTTGGAGAATCAAAAATCTGTGGTGTGCTCTAATTTTGCTACCTGGAGTTGCTAATTGTTCAGAAACTATGTAGACAGTGTCAAAGGTGCTTTTGAACTTTATTGCTTTGGGGCAAGAGCACAGATTTCATTGTTATTCTGTGCTATAGAGTCTAAATAAGTGTTAATATCATGAGGTCTACTGCCAAGGTAGTAAAGGTGGGAAGGCTAATATTGAGAGAACAATATTTCTAACACACTAACAGGTGATGAGTTCTGTCTTTTAATGTGTCAACCTCCTTCTAACCAAGGCTTCCTTGTCCCTATAGAGCCTAGCCCTGCGGTCCTCATATCCAAGATGTCTTTTCTTCACCCCAGATGTTATATTGTTTCTCTCTTCTGGGTTTTCACTTCCTGTTTCCTGCTCTTCCTTCTCTTCCTTGATATATCCACTGAATTCTTGTGTATCTTCCCTCATTGCTCGCTGTAAGTCTCTAAAGGGTCTTTATGCTATAATCACCCTCGTGAAGCTACTTATTCTTAGGGCTATTCATAGATATTCTTTGCTTGGTTTGTGCTTCTTCTAAGAATGGAGATACCAAGAGGGTCAAAAGAGAACTTTTTTCTTAAACATTCATCTGCAATAGATGTTTAACTCTTGATTTACACATGTGATATTTGATAATCATCAGGTTTCATCGCGTTTAGGTTGAATTATAGTCACATGAATATGTATGTACAAGGCTTTGTGGAGACACACATCTTCATTCCTCTTACTTAGGAATGGAATTTCTTGGACAAATATTAGTAGGAAGGATATTTAAATTTATAAGAAACTGTTTTCCAAAAGTCTACCATGTTTAATTCCTATTAGCAATTCATGAGAGTTCAATTTCTTCCACATCCTTTCATTTTACCCTACGTAATGGGTTTAAGGCATTATTTTATTGAAGCTTAAACTGAAATTCCCTTGATATGTGAGTCACTAGGTGTCTTTTTGTGTGCTTATTGGCTCCTTGTGATGTGATTTTTGAGGAAATGCCTGCTTACTGATTTTGTGTAAGTTTATTGAATTGGTTGTTCAATTTCAAAAGTTCATTAAGGCTTAATTTAAGGAAAAATGTATGAAAAACTCTTCTGCATATTGTATACAATTGTCAAAGCTCTGGTACTTGTGTTTTCAGAGTTTCTTGTAGAAGGAAACTTACCACTCCTAAATAACTCTATAAAGGCTGCATCGTAAAGTAGCTATTATATTCTTAAACATGTTTCAAATTTTGCTTAGGACTCAGGAAATTTGTTGCTTACTTTAATTTTGAAATGGTGTTTCTAATTGTTTTGTTTTTTGACTGGCCTATAACTTACTCTGTAGCCAAGATGACCTCAAACTCAAAGTGATTCTCCTGCCTCAGTCTCCAAAGTGCTGATACAAGCATGGGCTATTATATTTGACTATTTGAATTTATTTTTTAATCATGGAGTTATGTCTTTTCTATATTATTGGGGATTTTTTGACATAGGGTCTCATGTATACCATGATGACCTTGAGATTATCATACCTCACTGTAACATGAAGGGGCCTGCTCGTTGGGGTTTCTGCCCTGCCCAGTTCCCCACAGCTGGCAAGCCCCAAAGAAAATNGGACTGGGAGGAATGGGCTTCCTCCTTCCTAGAATTCTCCTGTTCTCACTGCCCCACCTCTACTTCCTGTCTAGTTGACCCATCTATACTTCCTGCCTGGCCAATCAGCATTTATTCAAAATATGATTGACAGAATACAGACAATTCTCCCACACCACCTCACTCCCAATCTCTGGGAGTATAGGCAAGCACAAATATACACCAGGATCCAGGTTTTTTCTTTGGAAATTTATCTGATCACATGCATAATAATTTTTAATTGAACATTTATCATTTTATTTTATAGTAGTTTTCAAGTTGAGTTGCTTCCAGTTTCTTCTGAAAGGTCAGTAAACATGGCTCAGTCTTTTCATATTTCAGTATGGTTAATGCTGCTTCTGGCCCAGCTCAGGTGGATGCTAGGCATCCATCAGTGTAGGGCATTAATGGAGGATTTTTAATTGCCTGGGTTGATTTAATTCCAGAAGGGTTTTTATATATGTCATGAGCACCAAGATAATTATTTCCCCATGTTTCTCTAAATGAACACATTTTATCTTGGATATATACATGTATTCATGCTTAAGGTGTATAGTTTTATGATATTTTATATAAAAATGTGGCATCACTTTCTGAAATAGAACTTGCAAACCACGGCTGAGTTTTGAGCAACAATCAGGTATGCACCATTGAGCACACCCTCTATGTTTGGATAATCATACACATGTTGTATTTGTCATAACCCTCTCATGATCCTGGTGTGTAGTACTTCATCAATATTAGTTACATGTGTTTTGGAGAACAGAAAGATTCTCAGGGTTTTGCACATCACGTATTCAGAAACTCTTCTGTCTACTACAGGTGAACTTATGACAAGACCTTCAGGGAACGCAAGCAGGATTCAGAGCTGGCAGGTGGGAGCCAAACATTCCCCACAAGGACCCATATTTGCAGAAATACTATGTCCACCTAGCGATCACATAAAATGAAATTAACAGGAGAGTCATAATGAGGAGATCCAGCTGCTGCTGGAGAGCGAGAGCTGCAGGAAAGGAGAGGAGGCTATGGACTCAAGGAGGAAACAGACGGAGCTTGGCTGCCTCCATTCAGAGGAGCCCTGGAGCCTGCAGTGGCCCAGAGCCCACTCAGAGTTGGAGATCAAGGGTTAATTTGCCATCAGCGTGAACGCTGCCAAGGAGGCCTGAGCAGACCGTCAAGGAAACAATTAATTTTGCCTGCTTTCTACTCTCTTGCTTTCATCATCTTTAATGTTATCTAATTGTAAAATTATTCTGCAGACCTTCCCACTGTAGAGGGAGAAAATGCCCCAGTCCAGCCTGCTTTTCATGAGGGCACATGTGCCTCCTCATCTTGGTAGCACCCCCCATGATGCTCCTAATTAAAGATGTGTGAATACTTGAAAATTATTGATCAGGTTTTATAAGGCATCTTCCAGAATTCCTAGTAGTGTGTATCTATAAGCCCAGAGTTCTTATTCCAAGGCAGCCATGGGGCTGAGTCTATGACCTTGGATTTCAGTTCTTCAAGGTGAATTGAGAATTTCTGTGACTTAGGTGTTTACAAAACAGAAGCATGTAAGCTCGTGGCCTGCTTCTAGTGTTTGCTGCTGTTAGGAACCTCCTGAGAAACCATCTCTCAAGTGCTTCTAATACAGAAGGTTCTGAGTTAAGGCAGAGCAGCTAGATAAATCAAGTCTTTATGTTTCAAGGATACTCTTTGACCCTGTGTGTCTTCCTCCTTCTAACATGGAGGCCCTTCTGCAGACCAAGCCAACAGTGCCCTTGATCAGACCAGGGGCAACCAAGATGTCTTTTCCCCCATGATTACCTACCTAAGCCTTAGGGCCTTGCAATCTCTAAGTGACATTCGTGACACAAGGTCAATGCCCTATTAAAATAATGACCACTTTTTCCAGTCTAGTTAAAAAATAGAGGGTCCAGACTTGGATGGCATCCTGGGCATGGGGGAAATATCTCATGTGTCTCTGGGGTGAGATATAAAACCACGGGCTTGACCTCTTTGGGCCATTAAAGACCTGTAGTTCCTCTCCTGTTTCTCTGTTCCTACAAGAATAGTGGTAGAATTAATTCTGAGGCTGGCTAAATTTTACCTTAGGTAATTATACTGTCACCCTATGTCCCACTGGAGATTCAGTTAAGGAAGTAACTCTTCGATCATGCTCTTAAGTCCTCCTGTGTTGGGCTGTGTAACATGGCGGGTGAGGAGTGGCTATTGGATTCTATATGCCCCCCTCCACTGGGCAAGTGATGCAAATTCTGTACATTCTGCCGAGGACTTGGAGATCCTTCTGGATGAAGTTGCTGAGCTAAGTGGGAGATATTGTTAGTTGACTCTTAAACTAAAAACAGTGTGCTTTTCCTAGCTAGAAGCCTTGACAAATTTTAACTTAAGCTTCCAACTATACTTATTAAAGCACCCAGGAAATTGACAGAGGTTTGGATCTCGTGATTTCTGTAGACAAATAAGTGTCAATACATATACATATATACGTCTTATTGGTGATGTTTATATGTACATAGTTGTAGGGCTATGTTCAGCCTACATGGGCCCTACTCTTAAATTGGATACATGTGTAAATATCATCAAAATATATTGTAAACATGCATGAAATTCTCACAGAAAAATATTATATTTTGTAAACAGAAATAATTCTGAACTTCTGCACAAAATTTTAAAATACTTACAATCTGTCAGTTTGACCATTTTAGTAACCTTAATTTTTCTGACTGCTGAATTCATATATCATAATTAATAGAAACTACCATGTAACTCATTAAAAGCAAGCTTAGAGAAAATTATAATCCCAACCCTAAGACACACTTAGTACAATAGCCTGGAAAAGAAAAATTTAGTTTATAGGGGGCTATCCACTCCCTTTTGTAAAAGTTAATGCTAAGAATTGACTTATCCTAAATACAGACTTTTACTGGTTGTGAGTAAAAAATATCCTGAATTTTTTTTCTCTGAGCTGATGTATGGTTTGAATTCTGAGACTGCAGCAGAAATGTCAGAAAAATTCTCTGGCCCATTCTACCCTTTGATGAACATGGAACCATGTCCCTTGTAGAGGGGACCTAACACTGCCATAGTTACAGATGTCCCATGCTGCCGGGTCTGGGGGCATGTGAGGAGCTAGAGAGGGCTGAGGTGAACCTGCGGAAGCCACCCAGAGCCCAAGGCATTTGGTGTTCCCTCAGTTCTTCATGCTGCTGGAGGTAAGCAATAAATGAAATATCAAAGCACTGATGAAATGTTCATCAAATAGGCATCACAACATAGGCTCTTATCTGGACTACTGAGAGAAGAGCAAAATATATGTTCACATGTTACTCTTTGAAATCTCCTCTTCATCGGAGTCTGGAAACAGCTGCAGCTTGCGGACTTCACAGAGTTCTAGCTGCATGCCAAGGCTTCCTCGGGAGCATTGTACGCTGATCCATTCACATTCACTGACAGTAAGCGGTGGAGGTAGATGTAGCTATTCTCCAGATACCAACCCTGGGACATGGAGAAGTTAACCAATATACCCAGTTAGAACCCTAATTCATACACTGGAGGCGGAACTGAAGCCACTCCTTCCACTCCAGAGACCTGCATTCTGATACCACTGGAGAAACTGCTGAGAACAGTCTTTGTATTATCCCCCCAAATTCGTCATCTTTGTGTGTGTAAGAATGATGTCCATGCTTGTTTAGTGATGCGAGATTCAAAGAAGCCATCAGGAAGAGGGCTCCTTATACGACACTAGAAGAAATATAGAATGGGTTTAGGTCTCAGGTGGAGAGATGTGGATGATGGTGAGTCCTAATGTGAGGGGAAAAGACAGGCCAAAACGCTAAACTCCAAGGTGAATCCATCATGTCTTGCCCTCGGCCTCTCACTGAATGCTACATTTTTGCACAGGCTTTATGTGAGAGTTATTTGAAGACTTCTCAGTGGTTGAATGGAGCATTCACATCAGTGAGAGTAAAGCAAAAAGCAATCATGAAAAGGCAGGAGTCCAGACAGTACAGGAATCCAGAAGCAGAGTTAACATCACTATGCTTGCTTTGAAGATGCTTAAAATATGAGAAGTCTTAGGATTATATTCAAGAGTATGGAAAGCTATGCACAAGAGTGTACAGGGGTTAGACCCAAGAGTACGCAGGGGTTATGCACAAGAGTATGCACGGGCTATGCACAAGAGTGCAGAAGGGTTATGCACAAGAGTGCAGAGGGGTTATGCACAAGAGTGTGCAGGGGTTATGCACAAGAATGTGGAGGGGTTATGCACAATAGTGCAGAGAGGTTATGCACAAGAATGTGGAGGGGTTATGCATAAGAGTGTGGAGGGGTTATGCACAAGAGTGTGCGGGGGTTATGCACAAGACTGTAGAAGGGTTACGCACAAGAGTGTGCGGGGGTTATGCACAAGAATGTGGAGGGGTTGTGCACAAGAGTGCGGAGGGGTTATGCACAAGAATGTGGAGGGGTTATGCACAAGAGTGTGGAGGGGTTATGCACAAGAGTGTGTGGGGGTTATGCACAAGAGTGTGTAGAGATTATGCACAAGTGTGGAAGGGAACACAAAAGGCTTAACACCCACAAGTGAAATGTGAGGGAGGCTCTGTGACATTGGAATTGCATTCATGGGCATCTTTTGTTTGGACTTTGCCACATTTAATTAGATTATGAGATAAAGGATGGATTCTTTTCTCCCACAACCTGGGGCATGAATTTGTGTGCTCCTATGACTTACACACACACACACACACAAAACAAACAAACAAACAAACAAATCCCTAGCATTTGACCAAGGAGTAGAACACTGGTCAGTTGGAATGACATTTTAGCTAACTGGATTTAAAAGACACTGGTGGTCAGCAAGGGCCGTCGTGTGACGCAGTCCAGATACTGGGTGGGTTTCTAAATGACTCACAATGTTAGAGTAGCCAACATGGGTTTCAGGTATATGTGGTAATCATAATACAGACTATGGAGTAGAAGTGGTATAAAAGATTTATAAAGTTCTTTCATTCTTCACACTGTCCTTGCCTTTTATATCTGTTCTTTTTCTTCTTTTCTCTTCTATCCTCTCTTAAACTATATCAGCTTAGACTAATAAATAGCACATTATGTTATGCGCTTACACTAGAATGAAAGCGAATGCCCCTGCTACTCGGTTGATTGGCATGTGACCTTGGGAACACTCCCAACTTGTTTGACGTCTGGTGGCAGGCAGATAGCTCAATCTCCCTTATTACAGATACTCTTGGATGGGACCAATTTGGATACCAGAGAAGGCAGGGGCCGTGTTTCTACTCTCGACATCCCATTCATTCTGGTTCACTACAATTTGTTGGTATCTTCAAAGACACAGCTATGAATCTCAAAGCAAACCATCAACTTCCTAACTACTAATCACATTGACAAAGTCCCACCTTTATTTCTGACCTCAAGTTAGACAATGCCAGTCCTTATGTTTCTTGATCATGCTCAGGGTTCCCAAGTGAAACACAGTCTCTTTTGATGGTTTCTTCGCCTTTTTTCCCCTATGATCAAATTTATCATATTGGCTTTATATATCATTTATCATACACTACCTTAGTTTAAAAATTAGTCTTAGTCTTAGGCCAATACGTATGTAGTTCTTTGTTGGGTTTCTCTTAGGGAGCTATTTATTTTTACCCTCTATGTCCTATGAATCTTACCAGTTGTTATTTATTTGACTATCAATGGTTGTTGTCAATTTTATTTTCTGTGTCAGTATAGTTCCTCTTCACTTTTTACTAAAATGTAGCAATAACTTCATTTATACATAGTTTTTAAAATTACATGTGTATGAGTGTGTGTACAGGTAAGCATGTCTGCTGTATGTTTCTGGTTTCAGGAACCATGCCATGTCAAAAGGCAATATTCCATGGAGCTCCTCTTCATCCTTCTGTTTTTACAATCTTTCTGAATCCCTTTCTTGATGCTCTCTGGGCCTTGTAGGGTGTTACATGCCTTATTTAGGGCTGAACACTTGATATTCACTTAAATAGATTTTATAGACTATGCTTCTATACCTTTCATACCATCCTCCATGGACTGGGAAGCTGTCCTTCTCATGTTTGTGGCAGGCTATCACATTGGTCACCCTCAATACACCTGTTCTCTCAGTACTCATGTCCCAGAATAGTCCCAAATAGTATGGACTCCGGGGTACAAGAGTGAACTTGCTTTGGCCAATATGTTCACTCTTACAATAGAGTTGACTTTATCACCAGGGCTTGACTTTTGGAAGACCTCCTTTTCTAATCTTGCAGCATAATATAAGGAAGATAGGTGGTTTAAAACTGAGTTCTGGGAGAGGAGGAGTTGATGTGGAATTCCCCTCAGTATGCTATGAATATCATTGGTTAATAAAGGAACTGCTTTGGGCCTATAGCAGAGCTATAGGGGAACAGAGCTAGGCAGGGAAAACTAAACTGAATGCTGGAAAGAAGGGCAGAGTTGGAGAGAGCTATGTAGCCACACTAGAGACAGACGTTGGAACTTTAGCCAGTAAGCCACAGCCAGGTGGCAAAGCACAGATTAATAAAAATAGGTTAAATTAATATGTAAGAGTTAGCCCATAAGAAGCTAAAGCTAATGGGCCAAGCAATGATTTAATTAATACAGTTTCTGTGTCATTATTTTGGCACTGAGCAGCTGGGAACCAACAAGGAGCTTCCTTACTACAAGGAGTTACATAGAGGAACAAAGCACTCCAGCTGTATCAGTCCTGAGCAAGGATGCAACATTTTTAATTTCCAGCCCCTTCTGGAGCCAGATGTGGCTGTGCAGACTCCAGCCAAATCTCCATTCCCCAAAGATGACTGCCTGCCTTGCTGACCCTGGAATCACGACACCTTAGACACTGATGTTGTTTTTAGCCCCTAAAATTTGAGGTGCTTCGTGATGCTGGAGTAGAGAAGCAAGACACCATGGCTCTGTTGAAAATCCTTTATTGGTTTCTCCACAGTATGAAGTGCAAATTCCACAGCTGGTCAGACTTGAGGCATCAGTACCCAGCAGCCCCTGAAATCTCTAACTCCTCTCTTTCCCTGTGAGCTCCCCACCCGAGCCAGCTGTTCATTGTGACCACACGGACAATGTTGTCTGTGTGGCCAAAGCCTCATCCTTAATAACTTGCCCATCCCTTCACCATGACTCATTCCAGGAGTCACACACTGATACTTGGGTATTTCTACAACCGTTTGACAAGTAGCCTAGTGGATGTGCTTGATGTTTGCTTCAGTTGTGGTTTCGTTTCTGCATTCATTTCTCTATAAGACTTAAAGATCAAGTAATCCCTAAATTCTCAGGCTTTAATGGCCACCAGCTTCCTTGGGCCCTGCCTGGGTTCCTCTTATGCCCATTATTCTTTTCCAGAGCTTCCATTTCTCTATGCTTCTAGCCCAGTGGTTCTCAACCTTCCTAATGCTGCGACCCTTTAATACAGTTCCTCACATGGTACTGACCGTCAGCCACAACATTATTTTGTTTATACTTTATAATTGTAATTTTGCTACTGAATCATAATATAGATATGTGATATGCAGGATATCTGATAAGTACCCCTAAGTGGGTTGCGACCCACAAGTTGAGAACCGTGGTTCAAGCCGGTCATCAGGTTTCCTCTTAGACACTACTTCTTCAGGGCTGCCTTTCTCAAGACTGTGGTACCTACTCCATGTGTAAGTTTCATTTATACAAACCAGTCAGGTGGTTGCTTTTTGAAAACATCTATTTTCCTAAACAAGAGTTGAATTTAAGGTACATGTATAGTACGCAAGTCTATTTCTTAGACAAGAGTTGAATCACAAATATAGTATGTTGTAACAAATTAAGATTGCTCATGTATATATCTTTTTTTAGCTGTAAACCTTTTGTTATAAGTTTAAAGCTAAATTTTGTTAGATTTTTTATCTAAACCATAACCAATGAACTTACAAATCCCATGATAGTTTAGAGCACAGTCTCAAGAGATTTTTTTTTTGAGAGAGAGCAGAGAGCAAAGGAATCATCCAGACAAAGATTTTAGGGGTCAGTTGTTGATGTGGTGGCAGAAGTTGTTACCATATGAGAGAATTTGAAAATTGAATGTGTGGCCAATTTTAGCCATTGACTGAGCTGTCCTGAGCCTGACCTGTTTGCAGCAAGCCAGCAGGCTTTAGTAAAAATCCCTTGAGTCCAAGGTGGAAGAGAGGAAGGGTTGCAAAATGAACTCCTCCAGTAGGAGGGTGTAAGGAAGCTGAAAGCCCAGGGGACATAAGAGACAGAGCGGGATGCTCTGAGGGGTAGACCAGAGAAAGAGTTCCAGTCTAGGATCTGGGTGGGCATAAAGAAACCGCTGGCTTAGAGGAGGGAGCCAAGAGGCAACAAGGTCTCAAGGTATAGGAGCTCTGCTCAAAGGAGATTCCAATGTTGTGGAAACCTAAGAGGGCTTAAGGAAGAGACAGCAGGTGGGAGGAGAGGGGACTCCAGTGGGAGCTGTGAGCATCTGAGGGGGAGGTGAGGAAAGGGTTGCAGGCCCTCAGCGGGTGCAAGGAAGCTTCAGGAAGGAACTGAGGACAAAGGCAGCAGGGTGGGTAAGTGTCCTGGCGACACCAATTTCAATCTGGGGAGTTCCCAAGCTAGCTGAGAAACTTGTCAGAGAGAAACGTCCCAAATATCATGGAGGGGAGGTGTCCCTCTCTACATGATAAGGGCCAATAAGACAAGAGGCGTGTCCTGGCACACAGGTTTATCTCTTGTAGTAATAGAACAGTCAGCTCTGGGGTGTTTGTATCCAATTCAGGAGGAGAGGAGAAAGCAGCTGAAGAATTGAACCGGGAAAGGCTTCTGGGGAAAGGGAAGAGGTAAGTGTTTTTAGAAGATGCTCACGTGGAGGGTGTCTGAGGCTCCGGAAGCCAGAGAGAGTCTCCAGGAGAAGTAGGATCACAGGAGCCAGAGTAGACAAGGGGAGACAAATGGTTAGGGAGGATAAAGAGAAGCAGCCACTGAAGAGGCAGACTCTAGAATTTGGTGTCAAATACGGTGGGTGGCAGAAGCCAGAAGAAAAAGGGAGTCAGATCAGCAGCCTGGTTCACACAGGCCGCATCCCTTGCAAGGGAGCTCATTTATGCCACTCCTGGGCTTCCTTCAGACCTACCGCCTACCCCAAAGCCAGTCCTCACTTCACCTTTGCCTGTCCCTCACAAGAGACCTAAAATGCTTAACATCAGATGACTCTTATTTGTCTTTTTCCCTAGAGCAACGCCTGTCTCTGAGAGTGCATCCGAGAGATGTTCATGCCCACAAAGGGGCAAAAGAAAGATCAAATAGATAAATGACTCTGCATATATGGCAGCCCACAAGTCCTTGATCTTTAAGGACAGTTATGTTGCGAATGGTCCATGCCAGCATCTCTGCAGGCTCAACTCCACTTACCAAGTATTAGTTTGGAACAGTAAGATCCATGGACCCCTAAGAGTAAAGGAGAGTGGAAACGCTACCTTTCCCCTATTTTAACTATTCACTTAATGTGGCCTAAACTTGTATTAACTTTTATTAGCAGTCATATCACACTGTTAGCTCATAATGAAATTGTGGTCAAATAAAATCCCCAGGTCTCTTTCACATGAATAATTGTCAAAATGTATAAACAAACTGGTTGAATTAATAGCTGAGAACAGCTAATAGGGAAACCCTATTGCTTAAAATGCAATTCTTTCCGGGCCAAATGTTCACCCATCTTAACAGTAATTGCACAATGTATTTGCAGCTAAGGCCTCATTAAAGCTTCATGCTCACCTGCACTCCTGCAGCAGTGAGAGGCTGCATACGGGTTAGGGCAATGGCCAGGTGATTGCCTCCTGGGCTTGCCCAATTTTGAATTTCAGTTAGAGCCACAAAAGTCTGTGCCTTTGTGCCTTGAGTTATTATAGGGAGTTTGTATCCCTGGGGAGTTCAAGCAATTCGGAAGCAGCAGGAAGAGGCAGGGAGGCAGGTAAGCAAAGAAGAGAGCGCTGGGAGAGGCATTGTGACACCTTGTTAATTATTAACTTTGGCAGCAGGTACTCAAGTTAACCGAAAAGGGAGGGTGGACCTCATTAGGTATCCAAACAGTATTTCTAAAGGGCGGATGTAGTCCAGAAACTGCCTGTTTGCATGGGGTTGACCACAAAGAAGGCACACACCTTGAGTGCTAGACAACCTGGATGCATTCCAGAAGGTCCCACCATGTAACTGTGCAGTCCACACAATACATGCTACTCTCACTGCAGGCTGGAAACACGGCATAGGTATCCAACTGCCTCTGAAAGAGGAAGCATAATACGTTTGATGGCCAATTTTTAGCCCAAGGTAAGATGAATTGTACTCAGGAAGAAGGGATCATTGTTCCAACTACGTTAAGGCAGTTGTTTAAACTGTATTTTAGTTCAGTTAGAATAAAAGGCACCCTTTGAGATATATGTATATGTATATGCATATATTCATATATTGAATTTATAAATATATATATATATATATCCACTCATCTTAGGAGTGGTTGCACAATGTATCGCATCTAAAGACTCTGTCCCGCGGGATGTGGGAGAAATTATGTATATAAGGTAGGGGGCTTGAATGGATCCAGATGAAGGACAATCAAGAGGCAGGTGTGAGATCTAGCAGGCAGCAGAAATGGGGCTCCCATGGGAAATGCACAGCAGAGAGCTACAGATGACCTTGGCAGTTCCGCCATGAGTAGGAAGGCACAGTTCCTCCGTAGTTCTTCGCCTAAGACCACCTAACCTGGGCTCCACAGTGTGGGATGAAGGAAGAATCTGTTTCACAGACTTGAAGGTTAAACTAAGCTCCATAAATTAATTTTGCCACAGCAGAAGCTCAGTATGCAGAAGGAGACTTGTCTGTGCTAGCCTTGAGACCAGCAGGGAGTAGCACATAGGAGGGGTTTCCTGGAGGGTCACATGACTGTCCTGAGCCTTCTTTGCGGTATCATCATAGTATGTTAGATTGGCTAATGAATCTGGCCATATTCTGGACTGCACTGCACTACGTTGCCAACCTGCACCTTCTCAAAGTTATGCAGGGCTGAGGGTGCTGTGTATAATGAAAATGGACTCAAAACAAAGACATTTACGGGAGGCCACCTCATAGAGGTGTGCAGAAGATACATGAGGTATGGTCTGAAGAGATGAAAATCACACTTAAACATCAAACTTTAGATGTCTATAGATGACGTTTAACTGTGTGTGTGTGTGAAATGTACCAATCCCAGACAGCCGAGAAAACATGAGAAGACCTAATGACAGATTAATGCAGTTGTTCAGAAATGAACTCTCTCACATTAGTGTTTTGGAGCATTTCTTTACATCTGCTATGTCTTTACATGCTCATCCCTGTTTGTAACTTCTGTATGAATTTCCCTCTAGCATCTTAAATGTAGCCATAGATGAGACAGACTCTGCAAGTGGTCCTATTGTTGATGAAAAGAAAAATCTTTAGTGAGGAAATCTTTAGGATGAAAAATTCAGCAACTTTTAAGTTCTTTCTGGTCTTTCCTCTCTCCCTGTTGTTCGGGACAAAGCCTGAAGCCCTTGAGATAGTTAAGGAAAGAACTCCACAATATACACTTTCTCTTTTTTATTATTTTTATATTTACATATCATAAGATGAAATTAAATTCTCAACAAATAGACCAACCACAAGCAACCTCCTCTTAGGCTTAAAACCCACATGAAGAGATTCCTCATGGATATAAAAGAAGAGCCCCCAAGGATTTCCCCAAGAAACAGGAGGCAGTGCTGAAAGCTTCCAAGCCCTTTGTACCTCTTCCAATGAAGTGACATTATATAATTTGAATGTGGATTTGAGCCATGTTGTTAAGACCTCCTCAGCAGAGTGACTACATAGATTCTGCCAAATAGGACTCCATTCAAAGTACTGAAATCAAACATAGCCTATTCTATAGTCTGCAGTGCAAAGTACTTAACAGGCGGCCTTGAAGTCCCAACCTAGCCTTTGGAGTCTAGGACTCCCTGAACACAGTTTCACAAGTGACGACGAGTAACCTAGTATGTTTCAAGTTGTTTCCCCAGGATTATTCACTTAGTGCATGGCAGAATTCTGGTGTCACCACTGAGTTTTCTCCAGACTTTGTTGCTCTCAAGACACATAGCAACAACTGGAAGACCAGGTGGGTTGGCACAAACTGGCTCAAGAATGAGCATATGAGTTGACCAGGGTTGTGGTATTTCACTGACGATGACCTACAGTCACTCAGGTTCTAGGTGCTGTTCTCCTCTTCCCAAAGGGAGTCCCTGGATTCATAGCATGACTGCACAAGAATGAATGGGCTACATCTTCCTCTCGCTAAATGTTGCTGTCAACGTATCTAAAACCAAATTCATCTCCTTGGAGGACAAATTCACACCAGTACAGTGTCTTGGTTTCTTCCTATTTAACTTAGCAAACTAGAAAAAGTTAAATAAACCTGTGCAATCCCAGCATTTGGGAGACTGGGTCAGGAGGATCAAAAATCCAAGGTCATTGCTCAACTACAGAAGTTCATGTCAAACTAGCAGACATGAGATGGTTTCAAACCACCAAAGAACCAAATGAAAAAATAAAATTTCTTGGGCCAACCCATCAGATTCTCACTGGCTTGACCCCGGTGTTCAGCAATCAGATTCCCCATCTTCTCTAATGAGAAGGACTTCAACAATGTTCATGTTTCTGGCAAAATGGTCCTCCTCCAAGACTTAGGATGGAAAGAGAAAATGGTCACTTATCCTTGGTAGAAAGGATCTAGGAAGTGATGTTCTCACTGGAAGCAAGCAAGGATCTTGTAAGTACATCCAAAGCAATTGAGAATCCCTGTAATCAGCATGTGTTTTGAAACTATAATCTACCCTAATTGAGAGAAGAAGCTCCAGTTCAGCCTCCCTGTTCTGTTAATTGATTCACAGATCTATTCCCCATTGATCCTGTCAGTGGTGGGTATAGCTCACCTTGAGAACCCAGGAAGCTGCCATCGAGGTCTCCTTGCCTTGCTGGGATGTGTTTTGATCTTCTCATTGTATAGGTGTGGGACACTGCCAGCAATGTGGGTTTGTAAGTAGAAGGTGAAATTTAACCTATAATGGGAAATGTTTACTGAAACTAAAGACTTTGTTAGGTTGGGAAATGGCTGCTGCTGAGAATAGCTACATTTGAGAGGAACCAAACTCTCATAAAATACTGTGCTTTCAAATTGATTTGGGATCCAAAATAGTTAGTAAGCCTTTCAAATAAACCACTGTGCATATTTTATTATTGCCTGCATAACCAGTGACTGACACATCTTGATTTATATGAAAGTAAAAATATTTATCACTTTTATTTATATCATGTATCATTAAATATAGATGATGTCAGCCAGTTGCCAAATTACATACTTTTTGCTCCTGCTAAATGCAGGGATAATTTTAGAGACACTGTTGATATGGGAGAATTCCTTTCACAGCTTGATTTCCTCCTGGATGATAAGAGGTGCTCCTTCTCTGTGGGAGGTGATGAGCTAGGAACCCCTTGTAAGTTACACCACACGTACCCCACCTTCTATAAAGCAGAGAGAAAAACAAGTCCTTCCCTCTTTGCAAATGACAAGGCTGAGCTTTGGATGAGAGAAGCCATTGGAATCATGCTGTTAGGACATGGTACAGGTGGCATTTGAAACAGATTTGGTATACACTTCATTCCCATTTGTGTGTGTGTATACATTTTTAAGTGTCTATAACACACTGTGTGTGTACATGTCCATGTTCTATAACACATGTGTATGTGTCTGTGTGTCTACATGTTTACGCTTGTGTGTAAAGCAGAGGACTTGGTTTTTGTCGCTTGGGTGTTGTTGCTCAGATACTGTCTTCTTGTACGTGGGCAGAGGAGGTGGCACAAGAACTGGCTCTCATTGGCCTGACACCAGTAGGCTAGGCTGGTTGGCCAGAGAGTCCAGAGACCCTCCTGTCTCCATCTCTCCAGCTCTAGGATCATAATCATATACCACCATGTCTGGCTTATTTTGTATGAATTCTGGGGACCAAAGTAAGATATCTGAGCTTGCAAGAGGTGTGCTTAACCAACTGAACCACCTCCCAGTCTTGTTGCCTTTTTTTATATCATCACTGTCTGTGTTCCTTATGCACTTTCTTGAACTTCAGCAATAAGCTAAGTACTCCTTCCTCAACTTGCCACGCCCTTCTGAAACATGTATCCCTTAGCCTATTCATACCACGTTAGGACTCTTCTGGTTCCCTGGGGGAGAAATCAGGGGCATGTTACATGCACTCAGTATAAGTGCCCATTTACATAGTGGCTGATTGCATTACCACTGCTCACCTGTCACACCAGCTACCAGCCCATCAGATCCTGCAGCAAACACTTAACAATGTGCCAAAGAATCTGAGAATCTGCTATTTGATGCACATATATTGGGACCACATAGATGGATCATGTGGGATGAGTATTACAGAGCATTGTGAATGATATAGGTCATGGTCACTTCCCAGCCTCTGCAGGCAAGGTGGGCACACTCAGCTTTCTGTCTTTGAAGGAACAATGCTAATACCCCCACAGAAGCCTATAACTATATAACGCATCCAATCCAGCAATAGAGTTGGGGAAATGCTGGTCCCATAGTCACCAAGTCCTCCCTGCCAAGGTAAGCTCTGAGGGTAAATAGCTTTTATGTCCTTGATCTCCCTGTGCCCTCATTTTCTGATGACTGGGACTAGGGCTCTTCAGTATTTTCTCCTTGTTAATTGAATGACTAGTTCTGGATAATGGATAATTCTCAATTTTCTATTTTTAGAAAGTATATAAATATCTAAATTAGATTTAGGCAAAGTGAACGGCAGCCTTTGATATGCAGAGAGCATAATTAGGTTGCTGCGTTTACCCACCCAGTCGCAAGCAAACTTTAACTCATTAAGCTGTGAAGGACTTTGATGAACCTTTGAACTAGATAAAAATATGCCAGTCACGGCCAACTTCTCCTCTCTTCTTTGAGAACTTTCAAAGGAGAGAAAGTGACTAATGTGTTTGGTTTTGTAACATCACCTGCCAGCTCTCATCGTCTCTGAAGGCTTCAGAGGACGGTTAACCACCTCCAAGCCAGATGGAGGCACTTAGGACAAGCTGAAAGCACTGTCCTTGGCGTTAGGAGCCCCGTGGCCCAGTTTCTGGCCTTCAGTTGTTGAACCTTTCAGGCCTCGGTTTCTCATCTGTGAAATAAGGACAACAAGCTGAGAGAGACTCAGAGTGGGGTGTTTCAGGTGAAGATTAGATGTCAATCCCAGACACAGACATGATGTGAAACCTTTTTTTCCTGCCCAGGGTGTCCCCCATCCAACTATCTCTAGCTTAACAGGTTCCCAGTTGTCCAAACCCTCTCTGCACTGCCAAAGGCCTCAATACCTTTTCTGATATTCTTTACTGGATCAAGAATTCCCCAGCCTTACAGGAACTCAAGTGTCAAGCACAAACACTATATCCAAGCATCCATGCCCCACCATACTCCCCAGAAAATGCCCCTGCCTCCTGGGATCTGGGCCACCACAGCATTTTATACCCTGCCGACTAGACTTGCTACATTAAATCCTGCTTGGTATTTTTATGCACCAACATGATTTAGATTCCTACATTAGGAACATTCTCTGGTTGTTCAACCCTTGTCTCTTTTGCACTTGGTTCAGAGTCGAGCCTCACCTCTGGGCCTCCCATGTTGCTCCTTATCTCTTCTGAGACCAGATTCTGCCACACAGGCCTTGTTCCGTAAAAGTTCCCCGCCCTCCTGATGCATCCCCTTCTTCCACTCTTTGTGGAGGTGTGAAGAGGCTATATGTGGCTTGCTTTGGACCCAGCCCCGGGAATTGACAGTGCTCCACGGAAACTGTCCTCTGTCACCAAATGCCCAGTCACCCGAGTCTGATTGCTCTCTCTTGCATTCATTCTAAATACCCAGCTAAACACATCCTTAGGTCTAGCTCTTCGTGTCCCACTTCATTTTGTCACACACACAAAAATAGTGATACTTAATTCTCAATAGAGAAACCCAAAGGATGGCCAGTAACATTTGAAAGCCATATCAATGTTACCAGAAAGCTACGAAACATATCTCAAAGAGGGATTTTTTTCTTAGTCTCTTTTCTGCTAAGCATAAAAAATGCCTAGCATAGTTAAGATTGAAGTTAAACAAACACATTTTGTGAACAATAGTTTGAGTGTGAAGTACTGTAATCTTTCAAAATTCTCCTTAAATCATTTGTGCATAATTTCAAACGCTGAGTAATCTGGAGTAATTTCTTAATTGCAACATCATTCACTATAGCTAAAACTCAGCAACAATTCTGTAAATAAAAATTAAGGTCTGAGGGTGTAGCTTAGTAGCAAAGGATGTTCTCAGGTGGTAATTGAGTCCAGGCTCACACACAATCATAAATACATATACAAACATGCACACACATCTATGAAAAGGAACCAATCAGCTGACATAAAAAATATTTTGTGGTGCATACTTAAGTGAAAAATATAAATGAGGGCCTAAGGTATATTAGGCTGTTAACTCATGTGCAGAAGATTTGAATGTGTGTGTGTGTGTGTATGCATGTATGCATGCATACGTGTGTGTGTGTATTCAGAAGAATACACACTACGCATCGATACTAGGGAAGGCTCTCAGGTGCTTATGGATCTGTATTGCTTCTCACACTCCTTTAAAGGTAACATCTCAGTGTGGAGTCCAGGTTTGTCAGAACTTGAGATCCTTCTGTCTCAGCCTTTCTGATTGCTAGGCTTACAGATACCTGCCATTTCTCTAGCCATCTACAGCAACTGTATATGTTAAATGCATTCATAAATAGCATGAGATCCTTCAGGCTTCTGAGTGACATTGTAACTCCCTTTGCCATCATCTCCTCCCAGCTCCGCATACTTGAGCAGTAGTATGTGTGTTTCCGTTTCAAAGTTCAACTACTTGGATTCCTTCAGATTTCTGCTATATCATGGGATGTTCCTGTTCCATCTTCTTGTGGTCATTTCCCACGTAGGCCCCTTTGCCAGAGTCAAACAGGAATCAGCTTTTTCCATTTCTCAACACACTGGGTCCTTCATGGCCACCATTCTCATGGTATCTTTATCTTTCTTCTTCCTACCACAGACCATTGCCATGATGAGTCAAGTCCTTACCTAGGCCATATCTGTGTTCTCCCCGTATGGCTGCACCATCTGCAGTCACCTGATTTCATAAAACACAGAATGATCCATAGGGTGACAAATGCATATCTCCCTCTCCAAGTGATAAATTCCCTGAGTGCATGGAGCCTTCTTCCTCTGCATTAGCAGCCACAGAAGGATATGGTTTGGTACATGAGGATGGATATGAAAAATTGAGCGGGAAGCAGTGTCTAGGTCAGTCCTTGGCTTCCATGAGTGCTCATTCTCCACATAGAAAGAGGGTGTTGGGTAGAAGTGTTCTGGGTGCATCCTCACCTCTCCCTTCCGAATCTTCCCACTTTCACTGATTGTAGTTATTTGGATGTGTGATAGACTCCACAGGAGTTATGCCGTTGAATCACTGGGTCACACTGGATAGTAGTGTTCAGGGAAGTTGTGGAATCTTTCTAAAGTGGATCCAGTCTGGTAGAAAGAGGTCATGATAGGCAGGCCCTTGAGGTTTGTACCCAGTTCTGGTTCCAGCCTGTATCCTCAGCTTCCTGGCCAGTCACAGTGTGAGGAGGAAAAGCTACCCAACCTGGCCACCAAAGAGCCTGTCACTCAACCTCCTCCTTGCTTCTTGTTGAGGACTGAAATCCCCAGAAAGCATGACTCAGAACCAACCTCTCTTTTCTTAAGTTGCTTCTGCAGGTGTTTTGTGACAGTCACAAGTCACACAGCTCACATGCAAACCAAATGTTCTCATCTGTCTGAAGTCTGAACTATTGCCTTAAAACGTAAAAGATCATGGGTACCCGTAAAGACTGGACTTGTTCATGCATGCACATAACTTTATTTCACTTCAGTTACCACACCACGTGGGGGCAGGGGCTTCACCTTCTACTATATAACAGTTTCATGGCCACACTGTCTTGACCTCGGTAGTTTTCTCTATTTTAGAGTTAGGAGGCCAGTGGGTGATGGTTGTCAAGGAATACAGATCAGTGCATTACTTTGAACAGGATAGTACAGTCATGCCTTGTTAGATGGGAATCTAACTTGGCTGGCAGTTTTGACAAAGAGAATCCATTTGTCATGTGGTTTACATGGTGGACAGTTCTCATGAATTAAATGAGCTGAATATGAATCTCCAAACATTGACAAAATATACTCCAAGTGTGTGATACAGAAGAAAATGCTTCATTATGTCAGCATGAGTTTTAAAATGAAACATTTTAAACAAATATTTTTAGTAGATTATGTATAAATATTTATTACAAAATGCCCCCAAGCAAAAGAATAGCTGATATATTTAATTGCCATTTGATAAATCATGATAAAGCTTTTTTGTAATATTTTCCCCCACTGAGAAAAATATGTGTTTTAGCTGGGTAGTTTTTCAAATTTAATTTCAAATTTTTTTACACACCATGTTTGTTTTTTTAAAACATTTTTACTTCCACACAGCTGAAGAAGATACTAAACAAGTTTCCAACTAGTTGTAAAAGTATTTTATCATCGATCAGTCTGCTGCATTTGCGACATATTTTAGAGGGACATGCATGACAGCACAGTAGACTTCCATTCCAAATTTGTTACATTGGCAACAAAGTTTTCCAGCATTTACCTTTACAAAAAAAATGGGGATTTTAGGCTAGGTCAGAGGTGATTCCAGAAAAAACAAAGAAAGAAAAAGAAAAAGCTTTATAAAAAGCTTTATAAAATTTAAGTTTTCTTTCTAACAATTATCAATATTTATAATATAGTATTAATAATAAGTCAATGCGATAAAATGATTCAACATTTAAGCCCTGATACCCAAGAAAAATGATAAACATACAAATTTTCATGTAATACGGCTTCTGTGCACAGAGAAGAATGTAGTATAATGAAAAGACCATTTCAGAAAGTAAATGAACATTGTAAAATGACTGACTTTGGAACAGCTCATTAATATTTTTAAACTGATAATGGTGGATAGCAAATTGCTCTGGTATTTATATTCCATTTGATACATTGCAGAGAGTGATAAAATGGATTTCTTTAAAAAATGTCAAGAGTTATAATCTACAAGAAATTAAATCATTTGCAATAATTTGAACTAGTGATTAAAAATTCAGAAGTCAACCTAAAATATAGATGAGAATGTACTTGACAAGTTTTTAAAATACTTTAGGGTTTATAAACAGAGATAACTGGGAAGCAACTGCCCAAGAAGACAGAATGCCTGGTAACCAGGTGGTATCAAGCCACGTCTGTGAGAGTCCGGGCAGATGGAACACAGTTCTTGGCTTGTTTTCTCTAGTGAAGAATCTGGTCCACTGGTCACGGTTAAGGGAGCAAAGCACACACTTCAGTTTTCACCTTCTGTACAACTCATGTGGGTCTCTGCATTTCACTTAAAATATTTAAAATAAATTCCCTTGAAATTGTATCTTCTTCTGATTATTGATAAAAGGTTTGGCGAATTAATCTCTGTGTAGGAAGAAATCAAGGGTGGAATGAGAAGCAGACACTTGGAGTTCCCTCTGACCTCATGCACACATCATATACATACACCTGGCATTAATCAGACCATATGGAATACATACACACTCACAGGAAAATAATACACTCACACACAAATCATATACATACACACAAAACATGCACACTCAGACACACACACAAATCACACACATGTAAGCCATACTCATATATAAATCATACATACACATAAATCATATTCACAAACACATAAATCATACTCATAAACAACACACACAAATCATGCACACTGAGACACACACATAAATCATGCTCACACACATAAATCATACATACACAGATCATATACACACTCACACACACAAATCATACACACACAAATCATGCACACTCAGATACATACAAATCATACACAGACACAAATAATATACACTCACACATACAAATTATGCACACTCTCTCACACACACACTTTCTCTCTTAAAATATAAATAAATAAAGTACTGACAAGAATGTCGGGTGAAGGAGCATTTGCTCCCTCTGTGCTTGTCTGCCTCTAAACTGACTCTCCACAGAGGGTGAACCCCACTGCCAATGGTGCGCTGATCATGGAAACGTCCATGGAAACTATAGGATCAGGCAGCAGTTTCTACAGAGCAGGGCAGACCGTGAATGACTTTGTCCAGGCCAGGTCATAAAGGTCAAGTCTACAGGACTTGGATTTGCTTTAACGTTTCCAGAAAATTCAAGCCAATGTTTCAGTAAGCTTTTCTCATGTCAATCAGCTTTGACGTCATGTCTTCTCAGTCTCCCCGTTGCCTGTTCCACAACAACTACAGTCTGCATGTGCTTTTGTCAAAGCTGCCAGGCGCCCCTAGATGACGTATTTCCCCTGTGGCACCTGCCCCAGCCCAGAGGAACATGGGACTTGCTTCATTGCTTTGCTGTTTCTGCTCCAGTCACCTTCTTTGAGAGAGGGCTTCCTGCCTGCCCTGCCTAAAATAATTCCCTCTTCACCATTCTATTGTAGTGCCCTGCTGTTAGCAATTATGCAGGGACAAGAGCTGTGTAAGTAGGACCTTCCAGGTCAGACAGACAGATTGACTTACTGTTCCTGTTACATGTCAGTCTGACTTAATTTTGTACAGTTTCCTGAAGACAAGGGTTCTGGTATAGATATGTGTATGTATGCATATGTATTATACTTATACACATACATATGCTATGCATACACACAATATACCTAGCATAGCTCGAACCCTTGATAAGCATTCATTGAATAATATAAAGTTTATACTACATTCCTAAAATTGTTCTATGGTTTTAAATATTTCTTGATAACATAAAGCTTAAAGATCTTTAAGACATATTGCTAATCACTTCTCAGGAAGATTTTTGTCTCTTAGTAATGTTCTGTGATAGCTTTCTAAAAACATTAATCAAATATTAAAATTACTTCAAATTTGATAGTTTCAATATGCATTTTCATTTTGGTGATCACTAGGAAGAATGGATATTTTTGAATATTTATTGGTTGGCATATTTTTTCTGTAATTATCATTCTCTGATTTTTAGCCATTTTCTAGTCAATATTTATTATAAGGCTATTATATAATTTGCAAAATAGGGGATAATTACAAAACATAGGCTCTCTGCTCTAGACTTTATTTGGTCAATGAAAGAATAGATTTTATCTGAAATAATTATCATGAGAATGTTTAGAGATTGATTTTACTGGAAAACAATTAAGGAAAAAAATACCAAAAAGCTTTACAAGAGCGGGAATGAGGAAGCATCTAGCACAGCGGTGTTTATTTACTGAGACTCGTGGCATTAAACATTACCTAGTTTCCTAATCAGCTCTGCCAGCTGTGTGACATGGACAGGGAGGCAGGAGGGACTCTGAAGGAGGAATCCTTACACCTCAGCTGGCCACAGGAAGGGAGCAGCACAGAGAGCTGCAGGGGATTGCCTGTGTAGAGTGGCTTAGCATCAGCTGCAGATTGCAGCAAAGAAGATCCAGTCATAGTTACAGATGACCTGTGGTGCTATGTGCAAAACTAAGAAGTAACCACCACTTGCTGTCTTGTCGTAGGTATTGCAGGTGAGATTCCAAGGGCAGAATAAGTCCCAAGAGAAATGGGGACAAAGCCAACCACTGACCACTTGGTTGGCACTTAGGATATGGCCTCAATCTTTAAGACAGTTGATGAACCAACACTGAGTCATCAGTGAATCTCTGGTCTTGAAGCTTTCAGAGCCGGGTAGCTGGTCACTAAACCCGCACATGGGTCTTTAATACTACCAGGCAGGCATACGGGGAGAATGGGTAAAGCAGACCTGCAATGGTGGGAGGAAGATGAAGCCAAAAGTGTATAAGAGGGAGAGGGGGCAGGGGGGGATGTGGAAGCCCATCATGGCTTAAGGCTAAGCATCCTACGGCAATCTTGCTCAAATCTTGCCCATTAGGAGGCTGTTCTTTCACACAAGAGGCATAACCACAGTAAGAGACAGGGAACCTCAGAGACAAAGTGAGATGGCTGGAATCCTCTCAAGGCAAATGGTTCTAGCCCATTGTGATAGGATTTCCTCCAGGAACTGGTCCTGCCTTTCCTGGAAAGTTTCTCCAGGGCATGAACAATTCACTTAACAGTTCTTTCTCCATTTGGAAAAGGTGTCTTGATCTTGAGATGAGAAGTGTGGAGGAGAAAGGACAAAGGTCCCATGAGCTTGTCCGGGAAGCCAGAGCCTGTGGTCTTGATCAAAGATGAGCACGGTGAGCAGAGGATTAGGTCCAGGCCTGGGAAGCTTGCCTCTACTTAAACAGGATGAGAACACGCGGAAAAATTAGGTCTGCAGCTCAGAGAGATGTTTCTTGAGGCAGTGGAGAGCACTTAAAAAGAGACCCTCCAGGGGTTGATTAGCCTCAAATTGTCTGGAACTTCAAAGGGAACAGAAAGCTAACTGGGAAAGCAGTGGTCCTCTGTGGAGTTAAGAAATTTAGGGAAATCAGAACTATACATCAGAGAGAAGTACTATTTTACACCCAGAGTTTTATGCATTTGTTTTCCTTGATCTCAAAAAGAAAGAGATATTTAACCTCCAACCAAAGCAGAAATTCTAGAACCGGGAATTTGAAAGCAGAATGTGTCCTGAACATTTCTCCCAGTTCTCCCAAGGTCACAGATAAGAAGGAAGATGATGAAGATATGGGGTTGCTAAGCTAGACTGCAGTCAGCTCCCAGGCTTTCAAGACATCTCCATTCACTATTTAGCAAATGGACTGCATGTTCACATAGAGCAATAGTGCTAGGTGTCTGAAAACTGATGTAAAATGTTTGCTTTTCAACATAAGGACCTGGGTTTCATTCCCAGAACACACACTGAAAACAACAACAACAACAACAACAAAACCTTTGTGTGTGGACCCTGAGGCCCTGGGGAAGCAGAGACAGGTGGCTTACTGGCCATCTAATCTGTCCTACTAGTGAACTTAGGACTGTGAGAGACCCTGGGTCAAAAGTAATTAATTAATTAATTAATTAAAAGTTGGCTGGCATGGAGGAATGACCCCTGAGGTTGTTCTCTGGCATGCACCTCCATGCACACATACACAGGTAGGCACACAAGTATAACCTGATAAAACCTTGCTATATATGAATTTTAAAAACATTCCTGTAACTATGCATATTAACAAAGCAACTTAAATAATGTCCAGTGATAACTTAGTAGGATATTTTCCAGTCACATACACAGATCTTGGTTCTATCTTCAATACCAAGAAATAAGGACAAAAGCAATCTGACCCATGAGTGTCTCAGAAAGACAGTATGGCTTTATTTTTTATTTTGTGTTTTCATGTTCTAATACTAATCAAAAGCACACATTGTGACTGTAAAAGGCAATATAATATCCTGGAATAGCACTTTCTGATGCTAAGCACTGTTGGCTTGCTTGGCCTTTTATCCTGTGACGACTCCGTGAGCTCAGTGTTGGGACCTACTCCATCTCATAGACAATGTGACGAAATGGCAGAGATCTTGAATTACTTGTTCAAGTCACAGTCTGTGAGTGGGGTAGAACCAGAAGAAGACACACAAAGAATGGTGGTGGTCAATAGACAAACAGGTAAATAAATAAGCGCCAGTCGGGTTGAAGAAATGACAGAGTCGGGAAAGTGCTCACCACATAAGCCTGAGGATCTGAATTTGATCCCTGGAAATCATATGAAAATCTTGGTGTGGCAGCCCAGACTTGGAATCTTAGTGCTGGAGATGTGGAGACAGGGAGCTTTTGGGATTCACTGCCTAGCTAGTCTTGCTGAATCAATGAGCCCCAAGTTCAGTAAGAGATTCTGGCTCAAAAAATAACAAAATAAAAATAAAAAATAAGAGGAAGAGTGATAGAGGAAGGTGTCTGATGTAGATTGTCTTATACACATGCAAAAACATACATGCACACATATACATACACACATGCATACATGTACACATATACATGCATACACATGTGCACACATACACATACACAAAAATGCTAATAAAGTTTGAAGCAGATAACAACTATCATTTCCTGGAGTACCATGTTGACTTCATCAGACTGGACAAATAAGATTTTTGGTTGATTTATTTAGGTATTCCAGACTTCCTTCCTAATCAGTTGTCATTGGAAGGTTATGTAATGGAGAATGCCTTGGACCCACGCGTGAGCTTGTTCTTACTTGGGGAGTGGTAGTCTTGTGTGCTGTGAGGTACTTACAGCCTTGCTAATTCTACGCCCATGCTGTCTTTAGGAACTGCCTTTGCACCAACATCTGGTGCACCATTTGGTATTTGGTACGTGGAGAGGAAATCTTCACTTAAGAAGTATGTGCTGGAAAGCTGAGCTTTCCCTATGATAATTTCTACATCTGAGACTGTTGCTCTTTTCTGTATGAATGCAGGAAACTGGGAATGGCATTTGAGAATGGCTTAACCACTGTGGTAGAGAGACGCACTTTACTGGGTGTCTGGGTTTGACTTTGCTCTTCTCTTGGACACCATTCTCACACCCCCACCTGTAGTAATAAGGGGAGCGGGCCCTGCTTTTCGTCCTGCCCAGCTCCCGCATGGCTAGCTTATACCCCGAAATAACAACACACCGATTGTATTCATTTAA
>LOEQ01001362.1:237933-251376 GCA_001685075.1 Bramus lutescens
GCTGATTGGCCAGTAGCCAGGCAGGAAGTATAGGCAGGGCAGCCAGGCAGGAAGGAAAGGCAGGGCAATGAAAATTCTAGGAAGAGGGAAGTTGAAGTCTGCAGTTGTGACCCAGATGCAAAGGACACAAGATGTGACTACATCGCTGAAAAAGGTCCCAAGCCACATGGGTATCACAGACAAGAAATGTGGACTAAAATAAGTTATAGCAGTTAATAAGAAGCCTGAGATAATAGGCCACTCAGTTTTATAATTAATATAGACCTCTGTGTATTTCTTTGTAACTGAACAGCTGCCTGACTGGGCAGGACCAGGGAACAGATACCCCGGTCAACACAATGGTTCTCAATCTGTGGGTCGTAACCTCTTTGTGAGGTCAAAGGATCCTTTCACTGGGGTCATATCAGATATTTACATTTTGATTTGTAACAGTAGCAAAGTTACAGTTATGAAGTAGCAATGAAATAATTTTATGGTTGGGGGATCAACACAACATGTGGAACTGTATTAAAAAGTCGCAGCATTAGGAAGGATGAGAACTATTGGTTTAGAGGCAGAAAGTCTCAGACAAGACACTGGCTCTGGAAGCCTCCTTGACTGTGACATCATAGCAGTGGCATCATGTCTGGAGCTGGTGTGAACAGTGGAATCGGAAGACCTAAGAGCAAGGCAGAGACGCCATTCTTGTACTTCTGTAGCACGTCACTCTAGAGAGAGTGTACAGCCGTTCTACTAGAACTATTTAATCCTCTTTAAGGGTAGTGCCAGCAATGACCTCCGAAAAAATCCCACCACTGAACACCATCACACTGAGGGCTAACTCCATCACACACACAAACCCTTGGAAAAAAAAAACACTTCTAAACCTTAGCTTCAAGCTATGGCCATACTACAGGTAAGAAAGACCTGTACAACACTGAGTTGGTATTGAGAGGAATTGTGTGTGAATGTGTGTATCGTTTACATGATCATGTAGATATGTGTACTTATGCATGTGTATGTGCTTGTATATAGAAACAGAGGTCAATGTTGGGTGACTTACTTGATCATTTGCTACCTTAGTTTTGATATCAAGATTCTCAATGAGTCTGGAACTTCCCACTTTGGCTAAACTGATTGTCCCTTGAGCCCCAGGATCCACTTTCCTTTGTATCCCACCTTCCAACAATGGGATAGTAGACACATGGCATCACAGCCATCTTTTATATGGGTACTGGGCTGTAAACTCAAGTCTTCATGCTTGCCAGTGAGCCACCTTGCCAGTCTAGGAAGAATGTCATAAACTAAATAAATAAACATTGAAATTTGTTTGACTTGATGACTAAATCAAGTTGGCATGGATGGTGAAGGCAGGGGTCAAAATTCAAGGACATCTCCAGAGCTTGTAGCTTTTGGCACTAGATAAGAGGAGTTACCATTCAACAAGAGAAGAAGAGATACAAATTGCTGTCTGGGAAAGGAATATACCATGTGAACACCAGTGGTTATTTGACCACCAAGTGGAGGTCTGCTGGCTTGAGAAATACTGCTCTGGATAGCCAAAAAGCCAACCAGGGGCCTAATGGATAACTGGAAGCTTCATTTAAGTTTTTTTCCTCAGTGATCTTTTATATAGTCATAACTATCATTTCCCAGGGAGACTAATCCATGAGAATCATGATACATAATTTACTTTCTTATATATGTAGGGTATATGGGTGGAGTCAGTAGCCCACATGTGCTATGGGACAATGGACTTGTCACTTGTATTGGTTTAATAAAACACTGATTGGCAAGTAACCAGGCAGAAAGTATAGACAAGGTGACCAGAATAGCAGAATTCTGGGAAGAGGAAGGGCTCAGTCTGCACACATCACCCAGATGCAGAGGAAGCAAGATGAGAATACCTTACTGATAAAAGGTACCAAGTCACGTGGCTAATACAGACAAGAATTATGGGTTAATTTAAGATGTAAGAGTTAGCTAAAAATATGCCTAAGTTATTGGTCAAACAGTATTGTAATTGATATAGTTTCTGCTTTATTATTTGGGTCTGAAGCTAGGAAACAAAGTAACAGTCTCTGCTTACACATATGAGATTGTGCAGAGAAAGTACATAGAGTGAAAGGTATCTGAGATATAAATCTCCAATACTTATTTTTTTATCTGTATGTTTGTGTGCCTGCTTGTCTGTGTGTACATCGCATGGTATGATGCCCATGGAGTCCAGAAGAGGGTGTCAGAGACTCTGGAGCTGGAGGTACAGGCTCTTGTAAGTTACCATGTATGTGTCTCTGTAAGAGCAGCAAGTGCTCTTAACTGCTAAGCCATCTCTCCATCCCATCATCCTAGTTTTGAATGTGGTGGGGAAGGGATTGTCATGCTTCCAGAGCAGGTGAGACGCATTCAGAGAAGCAGAACACAAACCTGATGGGCTTTAGCATCCGAGGAACCAAAATAAATAAGCAAATAAAAGTCAAGTTCATACTACAAGGAATAATCAAAGATCAATTACACTATACAAAACTAAAGTACAAGTCACTTGAGTGTGTAAGCATGTATTCTCATGTGTAATGCATGCATGTCAAGGCAAGAGAAAAACTGTGGGTGTCATTCATTCCTTCTTCACCCCCCTACTTTGTTTCTTTTGGGAGAGGAACTCCACTAGGACCTAGGGTGCTCACCAATTAGGCTAATTCCCTGGAATTACAGGCAAGTGCCACCATGCTTGACTGTCTTACCTGAGTGGCAGGGACTGAACTCAGGTCCTCATAAGTGCATTGCAAGCATTTTTCTTGGTCATCTCTCCCACCCCCAAAATAATTTTAAATAGTATAAAACTATTCCTTTACATCAGTTAGAAACTCATTTCCAGTTTTATTGAGATGAGCTTTTCATATTATCAGACAAAACTAGATGGTTGATAGATCTTCAATAACTACTTACCGAACCAATGATAGAATTTTCACTGAAGATTGAACAAAATAATTTTCGTTGTTTTCTATGAACTCTGAGTATAAAAAGCCTTCATTTATTCTTTGACCCACATACACTTGCAAAATCAAGACAGAGCTTTTTGCCTTATGTAAATCAAAATCATTAAAGCCTAAAAATGTGCTGGCATTTACAAAGTTGGGTTTAATGATTTACTTTCCTGTCTGGATACTTTACGTGGACTCAGTAAATTATACAGAGATTCTAACTGGAGAGAAAGAAAAGCTATTTGGAGGGATATGCAAGAAATTGTATATTGAATTCCTTGGGGGTAAATCTGAGTGTGCAGGGTATAGTCAGCCCAGGAGTGCTGCATTTTTGTTGGCAGAACCTAGGATAGAACTAGAGTCTTGTGCTTGCTTTACAAATACTCTACCCGTGAGCTACATTCCCAGCCCAATCTTTCCACATATCCTAGATCAAAACATTTTCAGTTCAAAGGCAAGCTGAATGGTTCTTGCAAGGCATGCCTACATAGAATTATTTGGGAATTAATCTCAAAGAATTAATTTTTCTCTGTCAAAAATATGTTCAAAGAAACACTGGTGTGAAAGGCAATAGAGTTGAATTATTGCCACGATAGTGTTCTATTTCCTTGAAATCCTGCTATTCTGGAGAGATTGTCAAAATTATCCTCTTAGGCATTCCATCTTGTGATAAATAGCGCATACCCCAACCTCGGTCATACATACATAACTACCGCTGGAAGGGGGGATAAAATAAAGACAGAGGAAGAGGGAATTGGAGATGGCTGCTTCCCCTTATGCCAGCAAGCCTTGCAGGTATGCCTTTGCAGTCTGTTTTGGTCTGTTGCCTGCCACAGCCATGTGAACAGAAATGTAATTATATTCTGTGAATAATTGATATAAACATACAAAGGGTGAGCCACAATCACTTTTTTTCCCCATCTCTCCTTTCAAGTCTTTTACAGTAGCCGCATGTTGGTTCTAGGCTGAGTACCACTTGTATCAATTAAACAGTAACTAATTCAAGTACATTTGCAATCTGTGTTTGAAATGCCAGCCCATACAGTAGTTACCAATTAAGCATGAGGCAGATTAATGGACGTATTGTTCTCCTGGGCGAACTCCAGCACATTATCATTAAGCATGTAAGCCCCAGTGAGTGAAAGACTTCCATTTAAAGAGAAAGGGAAACACGTGCTTACCAAATGGAAAGAAAAAAAGAAAGTTGAGTGTTTTTTATCATACAGAATTATTTAACAGAGAAGGTGCTGGGTAGCCTGTGAAAGGAGAGGAAATTATGGCTGTTTGGTGTTTCTCTCCATCCCTTTATTTTGTGTAAATTTGATCAATGGAGAAACCCAGAGGTGCAGGATGTGGGGAGAATGGTAGGAACAAACCGACTAGACAAATGGCTCTTGTACGTTCACAGCTCCTAAAACAGATGTTCTTTCTAGCTGGCTAGAGTATATCATTATCTCCAGAAATCCCAAAGATCAAACACAAAGTTTCACCACGGAGGCTGAAAACACGGCCTATTTACCCTGCAGAAACTCAACCTCCACTCGCTGCTGGCCCTTGAAGGCACCATTCAAGCCGAGATGATGTGTGCCTGGAGGTTGGGAATTGTCAGCATGACCTAACACCTCATGGAAATCAGCTTAAGGAATAGAGATTCATTTTGGCTAAACATTTCAAAGCTTTTAGTCCATGGTTAACTGGCCCCATGGCTGGTAGGATTGTGCTTAGGCAGATGTGGAGACAATGGGATAGAGAACCTATTTATGTTACCTGCTAACATTGCAACAGCCAGGAAGCTGACAGGCAGATTCCTGACCTACTTCCTGTGGCTAGGCTCCACCCCCTGTAGCTTCCACCATCTCCCAAGAGCACCATAGGCCGGCTCCTGAGCCTTTAGCACAAGGCCTTTGGGGTCATTTCTCTTTCAGCTGTAAGAGTCCATTTTAAATTTCAGGCTTATGATTTTTAAAACTGAGTGTAATCGTTGCAAATAAAACTGTTTTCATCACTCACTAAGCATTTAATGATTGTTGTGGCTTATATCAGAACAAGTGGAAAGAGGCTGAGAACAGGAAAAGAGGCAATTCGTTTTCGTTCTGTAGCATGCACAGATTCCTATGGACATTTCTGCTCCTCTTCTCTCCCCTCCTCTCCCTCACTGTCTTATGCCATCTCCTCAGACCTACATGCTGTAGGAATTCCAACCACCAGGAGCCTTTAAGTTACCCGCCCACTTGGGCGTGGCCTCTTAGACTATTTATGCCCATGTAAAGCACACATCCAGCCTCTTTCCCAGCTGGGGGATTCGGTTGCTATTCTCCCTCAAGCAGGGGATTGTGATATGTGAATCTACCTCTAAATAAATAACCTCTATTATTCTCAATTCTGAGCTAATGTGGGATTTCTTTTAAGCATCCTTCTTCACCTATGATAAACCCAATGCCTAAAGAGATGTTTAATTTTTTTCTTAGCAGTGAAGAAAAAGCAGTTTCTTTATTTCATGTGCCATTTTACCAGTGCGTATCATGTGGTTAAACCATGGTAACCAAATTCCCACAGTTTCTAAAATCTGTAGGACTCACACAGTTAATTGTATGAGTTCAATATATAACACTTAACTATGACCTACAGGACCAGCGGCTTTCTGAATGTGTTCACAGTCCACACTCTCATTTATTGTAATTTCCTCCCTACATCTTCAAACATGGTGCTGCTATCTGAGCCTGCACTACGCTATCTGCGTGTCTCACAAGGATGCTTAATGGGAGCCCATGAATACGTTCTGTCCCCACCTTCCTTTGAGCTGCCCCCCTCGCTCCATAGATAATGGCTCTGTGCCTATTCTTTGTCTAGGGCCCTGGTGGACTCTGCTCCCTCCCCTGAGAAGACCAGGAAATAAAGATGGAAACAGAATCCAACAAATCCTTGAGAAACGTTGTCATTGTGTGAGTTGTCTCCTTCAAGACATGACGGCATCTCTAATTTCACAAAGGGTGTGTCTGTCTGTCTGGTTTATGTGTGTGGACACCTGTCTGTCTTTACCATGGAATGCAGGGCTTGCCTCTGGTATAGCTGCCTTTGATGCTAATTCACTGTAGATATTCCCCTCTGTGCCTGTCATTTCTGCACTCTGTGCATTTAAAATGGAGCTGGTTTGCAAAGACGTTCCGAGTCTCCAGTGCTCGTAACTCACTCTAGTACTAGAATAGCCTCCGTATTCTCCTCTCATCTTCTTTCTAGGTCTTGTCTGTCTCTAGCTTCCTCCTTTCCCCCGTTATTGGCCCATTGGTAGAGGAAAAGAAATGTTGAAATCAATATGAGAATAAATTGCCACATGGTCTTTATTGTGGAGCCAAGGTTTCGACGGAAAAGCCTTGTAATCAGAGAAGGGGGAAGATGAGATTAAACTGATTAAACTGAGAAAGTCAAAAAAGGACAACTTGAAAGATTAGCCAGCCGATGCCAGCGAAGCGCAACTCCATGTGCATGCTAAGTGGAACCGTCCTCTCCACTATCAGCCCCTTCATCGGGTGACCTTCTGCTGTGTTAGCACAGAGCTACCTGATTCGAGGAAACACTGGAGATTGAAAAGCCAGAATGCGGGTGATTACAGCAGGTATCAATATTATTGTAATGATGCTTTGTTATCATTAGGGAACTTAATTACTAAGAGAAAATGAGACGGCCCAAAGTCACAGCCGTGGTCAGCATCTGGATGAGGGTAGATATTTGAGAAAGGCCTCAAATCCGGGGTCAACGAGAATCAGAGGGGGAGGGAGAAGTTCAGTGAGTGACTGCCATGGGTGTGGTAGGGTCAGCACAACAGTGTCCCTGACAGTGCAAACAATGGGGCATTCACCTTCTCCATAAATGCTGAGTAAGTGAAAGAAAGAAGATGGATAAAGATGAGAAGACAAATGTATGCTCTGGTAGTATGCTAAAATGACAAAATTTCCTTGGGAATATTGATTAAAAATACAATAAAATTTGGATACTGTTTTTGACATTGCCCATTTCCTCTGTGTGTGTGTGTATTGTGTGTTATGAGTATGTTTGTATGAGTGTGTTTTGTTTTGTTTGTATGTATGAGTGTGTGTATATACTGTGTATTATGAATATGTGTGTGTGATTGTGTTTTGTTTGGTTTGTATGTAGAGATATGTGTGTGTATTGTGTGTTATGAGTTGTTTATGTGAATGTGTTTTGTTTAGTTTGTGTAGGTGATGTTGGTGATGGAACTGGGGCTCTCATGCTAGGCACGTTCTTTACCACTGAGGTACACCTTCAGCCCTCAGCAATATTTTTTAATGGAAAGCTAACCTTGTTTTCAACCCCTTACTTTCCTTCCAAAGTCAATCTCTCTCCCTTTCTCTACCTTCTCTCTCTTTTTCCTTAGAGATTTGCAGTTCTTGGCCTGGCTGGTGTGACGCTTTAATTCTGAAATGCAGAGTTCAAATGGGGCACATGTTTTCTTTTAACTCTGACCTCTAAATAGAAACAGAACATTTCAGAACACTCCAAGGCTGTGGTTGTGCGGGGCCAAACCAGAATTAGCCCCACTTACTGACCTACAAATAAAGTGACCCAGCCCGACCTGCCTCTGTCCAAGTGCTGGGCAAAATCCATACTTCCAAATTTAATGAATCAAATTTCTGTGCTTTTTAGGCACAAAAGCCAAAGGAAACTTCAAACTGCATTTGAATGAGCAAATCCACTCAGTTACCATCCACATCTGCAGACATTCCCAGCTGAGCAGAACATGATGCCAATTGTTTCTTTAGCCCACTTGAAGATGATAGGAGAAAAAAGAAAGAATTCAAAAAATCAGCAACAGGGAAATGTGTTTGGAAGAGAGAATGTGAAAATGTTAAGGTCACAATGGAATGTGGTTAAATGTCTGTACACAATTGCTGATGGATTTAGAAGTCAGTTGCGTTGCAACAGGCCAGGCTATTCTTATTCCTTGGCACTTTCGTTTACTCTTGGAAGCCTTGATGCCTTGGCATCTGGAAGTACACAGCTGTAATGGCCTGGGACAGTTAGCCATGAAGCTTTCCTGAGGAGGAAAAAAAGCAACTACATAATTTTATTTAATATCTTTAATCTGGCACAGTGGCACACACCTATGATCTAGTGTTTAGGAGGCTGAAGTAGGCATTTGAGGCCCTCACCAGCTACAAAGCAAGATCCTGGCTCAAAACATAAACATTCTCTGACTGGGAGGTGGGAAGCACTGGGTGGGTACTGGTTTATGCTGGCCCAAGAGGATACTTTGAGAATTCACAGTTCAAATCTGGCAGCAGACTTTCGAAGGGTATGGTTCTCTGCCAGGTCTCTGCCAATGCACGGAACCCTCCTGCATCTCCTTGCCTGGTAGTTGAGCCTGACTATCCTGGACCTCAGAGGCGTAAAAAAGAGGCCCTAGTAATGATTCTTTAAATGCTCATTTCTTGATCTGAAGATTAAAATATTGATTGCTAACTGAACATACATGTACAGTGGTTATACTTATCTGTGGGAAATGTGTTGCAAAACCCCAGGGGATGACTGGTACAAAAGCCCATTCTCAGATTTGCTTCTTCTATGCGTGCATACCTAGGAGAAAGTTTAATTTATAAATGTTTAAGTGATCACCTGCACTGCAATAGTTGTCTATACCTGATGACTTGTTTATTTCTAGAATTTCCCGTGTGTTTTCTGACCACTGTGGACAATGGGCTGATAAAACCACAGGAAACAAAACTGTAGGTAAGAGAAAGCTCTTGCAAAAAGGCCATCTTGGAAAGACACAATTATTAACGGTCTTCGACAGTATTTCTCTTTGGGGCCTAACCTGGATGTTACCATTTTAAGCAGATCAGCTGAGACTTCCTGTGTGAAAGGAAAATGGGCCTTTTGATGTTCTCTCATAGACAGAGTAGGGGAGGCAGGATCCTTAGATGGTCCCATGATGACATTCTCTTAATACACAGAGTAGGGGAGGGTCCTTAGATCACCACATAAGATTCCAGGTACTCTTTCTTCCTTCCGGCTGTCCGTAATCCTGTCTCAGTTGGATGGTCTCAGGAGGTGGTGCAGAATATACAGAGTGGGAGATTAACTGAAGGGACTCCATCCTTGTGCCTTTCAGGATGCTGCCAGCCATGCCAGGGTGGAGTCTTTCCGTGATGGGGCTCTGTTGTCATCGATCACTCCCTGTAAAGAACCACTTACTTACTCTGTCATACCCAAGCTCGGTTGACCACACTCCTTTTCCAGGTTAGCTTGAGTGGAGTCGTTGCTTTGATTTTGTTTCGTTGTCTTATCTGAAGTGAGATGTTTAATGCCATCTCTGCAGGAAAAGGCAGGATTAACTTATTGGTTGAAGTTCAGTTTTTATCCCAGACACCAATACTACAGGCTGTCTGTGTGTTTTCCACCCTGGCTTTAGTAATTCCTCTCCTCCCCGTATTCCAATTCATTTGATTCTGTACAACTCCAAGTTTTAATGTTCTTGACTATAATAAATTCTATGGAGGTATGATCCATTGGCCCATGCTTCATAATTCCGTGTGACCCGCTTTTGGGCCTCTGTTTTTGATAATACTATGTCTAGAAAACACACTTCCTCACATTTTTCACCCATGTCAGGGTTTTAATCCACTCTGCCCCAACCCGCTGCATTAACTGGTTTTGAGTGGAGCTTAGCAATCCTTTGTCTTTTCTCCTTAAGTGTAATCCTCAAGGACCCTAAACACAATTTGTTGACTTTGGAAGTGACAGGTAACCTGAAGACTTTGATTATGTGATTCCCTTCTTTGGGCCTAAAGCAAAGCCATGCATCGCGGTGGGAGCTCAAGGCAGAAGCCCACAGAAGAACAAAACCACTCACCTCATGTATAGGAAGCCAAAAGGAGAAAGGAGGAAGGTCAAGATACTTATTCCCCTTAGGACAAGCGCATACCCAGTGCCCCACTTGCCCCACCTCTAAAGGTACCACCTTTCGGTTGTACAAGCCTGGGGTGCAAGGCTTTAATGCACTGATGTCTATGTATATGCATCTATATGGCAGCAGAAAACGTCAGCGGCAGAGATCATGAGAGTTGATGATTGGGCCTGTGTAAGACATGACATAGAGCTGGAAGTTTCATAGTAAGCTGGTTTTTAAATGTAATTATTAATATTTCCATTGCTTTGTGGTGTGTTTGAGATTTCCACCATATTATGAGACACAGAACTTAGAAAATTATGCCATATAATCATGGGACGCAGGATGATGTTTTAATATATGTATCCCATGTGGAGTGAATAAGCAAGCAATTAACATATTTATCACTCACTTGTCTGAAAGACATTTAGAAAGGCTGCAGAAACCACAAAGGCCTTGACAGCTGTGTTTACTAACAGAAAAAGCTGAAATCTGGGGAAGGCCACACTTTGCATGAAGTAGCAAAGCAGAGGAAAAGCCACAGGTGCCAAAGAAAGCCTGGCTGTTTCAACCTGGTCAGCACTGGGGATACAGGAAAGGCTGGGTCACCACTGAAAATGCCTGCCATTTTTCCTCTCTGTCCTAACCTCGATGAGCTCAGCACCATCCTTATCATAAAATGGGTTGGAAAATGACTTTTCCTCTACCCTGGAAGAATTTGTATATGACTGGGGTCCTCAGTCCAGCCTTAAGAATTTGTGAATGTCTGGAGTCATTTGTCAGACAGTCCAATATTAAGAACACAGGGTTATTTCTACACTGAGAGCTAAGCTTAATTCATTGATTCTGTTTAATCCATGAGAATGCATTGTCTATTATTATTCATGGAGACATTTTTGATGTGTGATTTTATTATTTTATTTTATCTTACAATCAAAACATTTCTTACCAATCACACAGCCCACAAGCTTTCTCTGGCCTTTGATTTATGATACTTCTACCCCAGTTTGAGAAAGGAAATCATACTCATTACCCATGAAGACCATGTCTAGATTCTGGGACCTCTTACTGTTATCACAGAAAGCCCAAATGTAACAGAAACGTCCACGACACTAGGCATGTGGCCTTCCCTTTCTGAAATGCTAATTCACATTTTAAGATTTTTAAGTGGACATCACACCTCAGGGACTAGCTCCAACAGAGGAAATACAGCTTCTAGTCTTATAGGCATTTGACTTAACTAGTAAGGGGATGGCGAGACTATGAAACATGACCACCATTTAAAAGTTAATTGTAATGGTAATGGCACATGCAATGTTATAAACACACAAGAAATTAATCCTGCATAATGTGTTCATAATATTTTTGAAATGGATAGATTTTTATGGAAATATGGTAAAAATGCCTAACTAAATGTAGCAATATGCTATGCTTAGTCATGGCTAGTGTTCATATCCTAAATACATCAGTTTTCTCCATAATTGGTTAAAATTTCCTAGAAAACTATCAGAACGAAGAGTTTTTCAAGGAATTTGAAAAATGTTTATATAAAGTTTATATGCACAATCAAAGGTTAGCTGCCCCTAAAATGGTGAAGATGATGTGGCAGGAGTACTGGTCCTACCAGATGTCAGAATGTGTCATGACAGTGGGCACAGGAAAGATGAACACAAAGTCAGGAGCAGCAGGACACCCCTGCACTTGGAGGGAAGCAGGAGGGTCAGAGTTCCAAGGTCATCCTAAACTTGCCCCCAAAACAAGAAAGAGGAGAAAATAAAAAGAAGAAAGAGTTAAGGAAAAGAAATAATCTCCAATGCAACAAAGAAACAGCTATATAGACATGAATAAAAATACTAGAAACTTCTTTTGTCGCAGAATATACTGGAGACCAGCGTGGAAAGTGTGAGCGGTAAAGTAAGGCATACTGGGCTAATTGGTTATTGCTGTGTGTGGAGAAAACTTACAATTTGCATCACATCTTACCCAGGAACTAAAGTCAATCTCAAGTGGCTTATAGACTTGAGTTTGAAAAGGAGATTCTGAAAATATTTAAGAATATGCATCATGCTTGGATAATGCAGAAGGGATTGGAGGTAATTTGTATGAAGGATGTCCATGGATCTGACTTTGTCCAGGAAAATACTGGTCTGTCCACGATTCTTCTAGTTCCGACCCAATGGTACTAGTGTGGTCACTAACAGTGTCCTTTTGCATTTCCAAAATATTATAGTTGAAATAACAACCAAATAAATATAAGGTCATCTTTTAGTTTATGGAGTTCTGTGAAACAAAATGTGTTACCTTTTAATTTTTAACTTGTAAACACAGTGAGGATAAAATATAAATATTATTCAAGCTGTGAAAATTTGAACATAAGGAAAATAGCTCAAACTATGAAGAAGTGGAAGTTGTTCCCATTGTTAAAGTAATTTTAAAAGATATAACTGTGACTTTTCTATGACTGTAACATGAAAGCACGTTAAAGATTTTATTTAATTTGCTTACTAGTGAGGAAGCCAGTAAGATGGATGCTAAGTGCAAAGATTAACAGAGGAGACTCAGTCACAGGAAGTGGGTAGTGATGGAAGAAAAACTGACCGATGGTGAAAGGACAGTCCAATCCAACATTTGGATTCATTTCTCTCGTATGGAAAACATAAGGGGGATGTATTTGCACCTCTATGAACAGAACCACTTAAGTTGTTATTAGCCCAAACCGACTACAGAACTATCTAAAGTGATTTCCATTCCCTCAGAGTTGCACAGAAGCTCAAAGACAGCGAACACTACACACAGATGTGGGAAGTGAAGTCTGGTGGTCAATACCAACCATTCCTTGAAGGCCAGCTGGAGAATTCCCTACCTCTTTGAACAGAATCCAGTACACAGCTTCTTCCACTCTGTTCACATGTGCTGTGGAGAATCTTTTTGTGCATTGTGAAGATGTGTCTTTGCCAAGGAGTCTTTTTATTGATTTAGTAAAGAGCTGAATGTCCAATAGCTAGACAGGGGAGAACAGGTGGAACTTCCAGGGAGAGAGAGGAACTGGAGATGAATCTAGGCACGCAAGGCACAGGAAAGATGCTAGTGAGATACATATAGAATAGGAAAGAGGTAAACACCATGTGGCAGAACATAGATTAATAGAACAGAAACAGGTTAATTTATGTTATAGTTGGGAATATATGTTATAGCTAGTTGGGAACAAGCCTAAGCCAAAGGCCAAGCTTTAATAAGGTCTCAGTGTCATTTGGGGACTGGTGATCTCAAAAGAAAAGTCTGACAAGAAAGATCCACTACACATTAATAACCTCTCTTTGCCAAATATTTCATATATCTCTAGATGTACAAATGTATATAGTGGGTATATAAGTCAAGGCTGAGACCACCATTCTGTATAAATATATGATATAAAATGGCAAAAATATATTGAGGGCCTTTTCAGATGTTGAAAGAAGTTCTGTCTCAACTCCATGTCAAATTTATCAAACTTATTTGTATCACTAACGGGGCCTGCTTGTTTGTGTTTTCTGTCCCACCCAGTACCCCACAGCCAGCAAGACCCAAAGAAAATCACAC
>LOEQ01001362.1:251425-264117 GCA_001685075.1 Bramus lutescens
GGCCAATCAGCGTTTATTTAAAACATGATTGACAGAATACAGATAATTCTCCTGTACTTATTTTTATGAAAGTCAACAACTCAGATAGCAATTTCAAGTAAAATATTCTAAGGCAAAATATATACTTAAGAGTATGTTACTAGGATGGTAGAAAAATACTGTTTTTGTTTTCTATGATTACACTGTCATTTCCTTATAAAAGCAGAAAACAGTGTGCAGTGTGAACCCAGATGTTTCATGCAGCAGTGTTGGTTCTGTGCTTTGTGATGGTACCTTCAGGGCAAAGTGTGCAATTCATAGATTCAATACCAAGGATGCAATGATGTCACAGTGTACAACATCAGTGAGTACTGACAGACATGCCCAAGAGTCATGGTGAATTTGATTTTTTAATTAATTTTTGGTCACTGCATGCTGAGAAACCATTTGCTATTGCCAAGTTTTGCATTCTTGCATTCAGTTGCAGGATGCTGCAGGGGCCATGATGGGTGAACCTCCATTTAAAAAGCTTGGCTTTGGAATTTAGCACTCCAGTTTATTACAGTTTCCATTTTATGCCATTAGGTTTTATAATAGGAATACCCAGCGGGTAATACATTGGTTCTAGGGGTTTCCAATGTATCTGAGATTGGTTTTCATCTTTTCCATCTTTATGTCTGCACCTACACACTATGCATATGATGTTTGCCTAATACCTCCTTTCAAAATACTTATATGGTTTTCACTGTGTCACACTCAGAACAATTACTGCTCTATACTCCAGCAATTCTCTTGTTATTATCTCTGGTGTTGCTAGCTGAGCCCTCTTCATGATATCCAAGTTTCATCCACTTGCAGTAAAGCAGTTTTGCCTCCACACTTTCCTGGATCCCTGGTATCCTGAGATATACAGCATGTTGGCAATAAACAACCCACCCCTTCTTCATTTCTGTCTCTTACACTTCCACAATGCAAAAGCATCTAGTGCTGAAAATTTCTAACTAGTCTAGTAAAGCCAGAGTGTCCAGTTGCCCAGCGACATACTGTGAACACGAGCTAGTAGCTGAACAACCTCACAATGTGTTCCTCGTAGAAACATGACATGCTTTAGAGTCATGAAGATTTGTGTGGGGGTAGATTCTAGGGCAGTGCTGGAGCCACTGCTGCCGTTGTCACTTTTCCCTGTATGATTTTCCCATGGGAATAAACTGTTTAGGCTGAGAAATAAAAGGAGTAATGGGGCAGAGGCCTCCAAATTTGAGAATTTGACTTTACTCATTTATTTGTTTTTCCATAAACTCACTTGTCTTATGAATCTAAGACCTTACACTTTCTATGAGTATGCCATTCATCATTATGGGAAGAAATCCATTTAAACACACATGGCTTAAAGGAAACATGCGCTTAAAAAATTCGTGAAATTAAATTTCCTAAGCATGTATCTTATGCCTTCTACATGCTTTAAAACATTTTGAGAAAAACTTGCTAACACCATTTTAAAATAAAGATGAGATAAATAAAATAAGTAAATTTGTGTATAATTAAGATCTCATTAAAATTTTGGGTTCTGCATGTATGTATGACTTTTATTCATTGAAGATAAATGTGTACGACCATTTAATTTTTAAGAAATAAAGACCTTTCAAAAACATGTTTCAAAATTATCATTAAAAATATATTAACTAACCTTATTTTGCTTAAGTATCATATACGCACAGTGGAAAAAATGTACTAAATTTAAAGATTCTGCCTGGTTAATTTTGAGAGATGTGTGCATCTATGTAGTTTTCACATGAAACTGGATGAGTTGTGTGCCAAAATTTATAAATCAGGTCTGCTGAGATGGCACAGCAGTTAAGAATGTTTATTATTCTTGCAGAGGAACAGAAAATTTGGCTCCTAGCACCTGCTTAGCAGCTCACAACTATATGTACAACCAGTTCCAGGGGATTTGACACTCTCTTCTGTTATTCATACTGCACACATATGATGCATAGACATACATGCAGGCAAAAACATGTATGTATATGAAAAATAAATGAATCTTCTAAAAATCATACATTGGAGGGTGATGATGTCTCAGTCTATAGAATGCCTGTCTTGAAAGCACAAGGACTTTAGTTTGATCCCAAGACTCCATTTATTTGTTTACTTCTATATTTATACAATGCTGGATTCAATGCAATCCACTTGTAATCCCAGTGCTGTGGAGGCAGAGGTGGGAGGATCCCTGGGACACAATGNCCAGGTACATACAACCGAGAGATTCTTCTTCAAAGATTCAAAAAGCAAATGTGGACCACATCCGAGGAACCACAACTACAGACAAGCCCATGCACACCCATTCATACATTTGAACACACACACAACCATGCACACAGACACATGTATGTGCATGCACATACACCTATATCCTAAATAAATGGGGATTTTTTTAACTTTCCTTTGTCTTATTGTCATCTCTGGAACAGGAAGGAGACCTGCTCGTCTTTAACCCCTTAAACTTAGGTTTTATCCCATTTTTATATTTTAAATTTAAATTATCAATTTTCATTCTAAGAAATTCTCTTTAACATCCTATAGTCCATTGCTCTTCATTCACATTTTAAAAAATATAATAGACATATTTGTTTCTGGGTCTCATAACCACATTAATTTCTTGTGTTTGACTCTGAGTTCTATTTCTTTTTCTTATGGAGCCTTGTGTTGTAGCTGAAAGCCTACCTCAGATTTTGTTCTCTATTTTTTTTTTTTGCTTCAAACTTGTCTTTGTTATATGCTACTGTAACAAGTTCTGAGGTTGGGCAATTTACAAAGAGCAGAAAAATACATCTCATAGTTCTAAAGCAGCAGAGGTTCTGGAGCCCTCTTGTGGAAGAGGACAACTGTCTTGCCCTTTATCCTGAGATGTCATGAAGAGGGAAGCCCTCTTGCAAGCTCTTTTGTAGTGGTTAGTCCTTCCATGAGTGACTCTGCTCACATTACCTAAATGCCTCCCTGTTGCAAGAGGCCACTTGTTCATTCCTGGCTGCTCAGCCCCGAAATAATCTCACAGAAACTATATTATTTAAATCACTTCTTGGCCCATTATCTCTAGCTTCTTATTGGCTAACTCTTACATATTAATTTAACCTATCTCCATTAATCTGTGTATTGCCATGTGGCAGTGACTTACCAGCTAAAGTTCTGGCATCTGTCTCCAGCAGGGCTTCTCCCTGACTCTGCCTCCTTTCTCCCAGCATTCAGTTTAGTTTCCCCACCTACCTAAGTTCTGCCCTATCTACAGGCCAAGGCAGTTTCTTTATTCACCAATGGTATTCACAGCATACAGAGGGGNTAGCTTCTTATTGGCTAACTCTTACATATTAATTTAACCTATCTCCATTAATCTGTGTATTGCCATGTGGCAGTGACTTACCAGCTAAAGTTCTGGCATCTGTCTCCAGCAGGGCTTCTCCCTGACTCTGCCTCCTTTCTCCCAGCATTCAGTTTAGTTTCCCCACCTACCTAAGTTCTGCCCTATCTACAGGCCAAGGCAGTTTCTTTATTCACCAATGGTATTCACAGCATACAGAGGGGACTCCCACATCACCTCCCATTATGCTCTGCCTCCCAGTCCTGTTGCATTGGAAATAAAGTTGCCAGCAAATGAATTATGGAGGCAACAAAAGTATTCAAGCCATGAAAGTGTTTAAATTTTACTCCAAAATGATCTCTGTCATTGCCAGACAGCTTGTTGACAGTCCCGATGGTCTCCAGTCATTTAATACTAAATTTTTAGCTTGAGGGCTAAATTCAGATCATCTATGTTCTATGAATTTGGGATACAAATGTAGTGAAGAGGCAGATGAAGGCGTAAGTCATAAACAATCCCGTATCAGTTCAGAATTATAATTAATAGAATAGTTATTTATTTAAAGGGGAAAACTTACAGATCATCGTCCCAGACCATAGCCCTCTGCGCAGTCAGGAAGGGAGCCTAGTAGCCAGAAGTGGAGCCAGAAGCCAGAGAGAGAGCGGAGGGCAGTTGCGGCTTTTTTAAAGAAAGAGAGACCACGCCCCAATGGGCTATTGGCTGAAGGAGCGGAAGGAGCTCCCGCAACATACAAACTCCCACAAAGACTGGCTAATCACACATTCTCAGAGCCAGTATCTTTCCCCCTCAGTTTGAAGTGCCCTCTGATTTGCCTTATAGATGTAGACCTTGGCGGGGGGGAGCAAACTTTGTCTCTTCTTGTAAAAGTCCAAAAGGACCATGGAAACAGCTGGGTTTGATGTCCTTCAACAAACGTCCCCAGATTAAAGTTGGAACCAGTGTCCACAAAGTCTTCTGCATTCCTGGTATCACTGGTAGAAGAGCCTGGGATCTTCAGAGAATCAACAAGACATACAAACAGTGAGTGGGTTTATTGAGAGTAATTGACACTAAAGGCTTGCTATGTCCAAAATCTGCTCAGTTAGGTGGCAGGCTGCAGTTGGAACACTAAGGTGATTGATCACTCACAGTGCTCCCTATTTTTCTAGAAGTCAGTTTTATCCTGTTAAGTAATTCAGCTGATTGGATGAGGCCCCTCATCATTATGGCAGGTAATCTGATTAACCTCATTCACATCTGCTGACTGAAAAGATAATCACATATAAAAATAATTTCAGAACAATGTTCTAAGTCATGTCTGTAAATATATGTATATTGTGGCTTGAGTTGACACAAAATTTGCCATTACACTTGGTTTTACACATTGCTTTGTATAGAAAAATTATTTGAATAGCCCAAGTATAGAAGCAACCCATATTTCTATCAATGGATGAATGCATAAGCAAAATATGGCATGTCCTCACCATGAGCTATTATTCAGTCAGTAAAACAGAATGAAAGGATGAAAGGTGCTAGCTTTGCAGGACACCATACTAAATACTCTATCCCTATGAACGTCTACAATAGGTACATCCATAATCCACACACAAAAACATAGGTTAGTGGTTGCATAGGTCTGGTGGGGTATATGTCGGCAAAGAAGGCTAAGGAAGTGTTGGCAGATTATATAGGACTTCATTATGAGGTGATGAAAAGCATTCTGTCGTTGACTATGTGATGTGTGAATGTATTTGTGATCATACTAAATCGGATTCTATTCCTTAAGTCAATGAATTCTGCCTTTTACGATTTGAGTTGTATCTCAGTAAATCTTTTATAGGATAACCAAAAACAGCAAAACCAAACCAAAGTAGCCTCATTGGATAGAAGTATTGCTCTTTTTCCTTAGGTTTTCTGAGGTTTTATAATCCTTCCTTCTTGCCTTCTGTGCGTTCTTCCAACCTATGCCTTTTCCTTAAAATCATTTTTGTTTGTATTCATTTCTGTATTGTCCAATTCTTTTTTTCTTTTTCTTCCTTTTAGTTCTGAGATGAAGTTTTCCTTTTGTTGAGTGAGGTTTTCTGTTCTGCCCAGTTCCCACAGTTGTTAAGTCCCAAAGAAATCACACAGAGGTCTACATTAGTTATAAACTGACTGGCCCATTAGCTCAGGCTTCTTATTAACTAATTCTTATAACTTACATTAGCCCATAATTCTTGTCTGAGTTATTCATATGACTTTGTACCTTCTTTGGTGAGGCAGTCACATCTTGCCTCCTCTGAGGCTGGGTCATAACTGAGGACTGCAGAATCCTCTTCCCAGCATTCTCCTGTTCTCATTGCCCCACCTCTACTTCCTGCATGGTCACCCTGCCTATACTTCTTGCCTGGCTACTGGACAATCAACATGTTTTTAAACAAGTACAAGAAACAAATGTTTACAGGGTAAAACCATTGTCACACAGAAGTTTTTATTTTCTCCTCACTTCTATTTTTTTTCCTTTCCCCAAATGAGATGAGAGACAATATTTAAATTTAGCATACTCAGTTAACTTTAAATCCTAAAGGGAAACCGTATGATATCTTCTATAAAATAAACAGTTCTTTGAGTGTTTATCACTAACCTTGCTCTCACAATGCAGATGGAAGTATTCAGTATTGTAACTCTCCCTTTTCTCTGCTCTTTAAAGTCTAAATTTTCACCATTACCCTTTCATTTAATAGGGGCCAGGCTTGTTATTGTTCAGGTACTGGATCATATCTCCTTCCCTGTCTTCCCTCTGCTTTCACATTGCCTGCCCCTGAGATGCTTCCTTCAAGAGGTCCTTAAGTAAAATATTAAGGGTGACTGTCTTGATCTTAAAACTGTATTTTTATCCTTGCTGTTGAATGGCTTTCTGAATATATCACTTCAGATCAATATGTGCCATGTATCTGCACTTTGAAGATCAAAATATATTATGCCTGCTTCTCCTGTTGCTGTTGAAAAGTCCTGTTTCTTGGTTGATTAAAAAAAAAAACTAACTCCCAAGGGGTTGAAAAGATTTTGTGATGGGAAAAGCACTCACTACACTAGGCCGAGAATCTGAATTTGGTCTGTGGAACCCCCAGTGGAAGGAAAGAGCTGTCTCTTCAAAGTTGTCTGTCCTCCACACAAATGGTATGCCTGCCCAAAATCCTCACACACACACACACACACACACACACACATACACACACATACCACCACCACCGCCACTACCACCAACCACCATTACCTACCACCACCTACCACCACCACCACTGAAGCACACACTAGTAAATATAAGTAAACAAACAAGTTAGCTTCTAATATTTCTATCCTTGCTAGTGAACAACTTTTCTATAATCCATACTTGACAATTTATTCCTGTTTATATTGCTTAAAGTTCATTATTTTCTAAAATTAAGTATTTTTTCTTTTATATATTTTTTGAAAATTATTAGTTGTCATATGTTGGATCCCCCCTAATTTCCTTGAAATTATGTTTTCCTTTCACTGTTCATTAATGACTGCTGGGTATTTCTGTCCATCACATCTCTTAAACTCCTTCATCCTCTCTGTCTCTGACTCTGTTTCTTCCGGGATAATTTCTGCATGTGTATGTCATAGTTCCTGTATTTGTTCCATCTGTCTGAATTGCTACTAAGCCTTTCGTTTGGGTTTTATTTTTAATGATTATTTTCTAATATCTAATATTCTAATATTGTTTCCTAATATTTCTATGAGTGGTGAGACAGTCTTTATTAATACTCATTTGTTAATTTCTCCAGAACCATCCCTGGGTGATGTAGGATTCCCCTCTGTATGCTATGATTATGTTTTATTGTCATTGGTTAATAAAGAAGCTGCTTTCAACCACTGACTTAACAGAATATAACCAGGCTGGAAAAGACTAGTAGGGAGAGTAAGCAGAGTCAAAGAGAAGCCATGTAGCTACTGAAGGAGACGTTAGACAGAACCTCACCAGTAGGCCACAACCACATGGTGATACACAGATTAATTAAAATGGGTTAATTTAAGATTTAAGAGCTAGCCAATAAGAAGCATGAGCTAATAGGCCAAGCAGTGATTTAATAAAACAGTTTCTGTGTGCTTACTTCAGGTCTGGGTGGCTGGGAATGAACAAGCAATCTCTGGTAACACCTGAGAAGTTTCAAAGACAATGTGGCATCCTTCCTACTGGAACTCACAACTCCTGTCACCACCACAGAGAGGTTGCTTCTCCATCTCTTTGGCCTTTGTGTGGTGCCTGGTTTATTTATTTGCCCATGAATAGCCATTGAGGGAGATGAGAGAAGCGAAAATAGAGCTGGGCAACCTCATAGGATCTCAGAGTCAGAAATTGTGTGGATGGTCTGGTCTACGGAGGCATCTGAGGTCTGCAAGGACAGAAGATAAATCAATTCATCCATATTACTAGTCACTCCAGTAGCTCACTGATTATCTTTTTAGAGAAGTTAAGACTATCTACCGCATTGCATCCACCCAATACCAAAGTATCAAAGTTCTAAACCCTTTTCCTATCTGCATTCAGATTCCAGTTTCCTGCATCTGAATCACAGTGGACACAAGTCCAGCAGCCAATCAGTTCCTGAAGCCCCATGCCATTCAGCTTCAAGTGAAAGAAAAGCAAATCCCCTCTATCCCAAATGGAGGCAGGAAGGAAAAGCAGACCACTTCTAGACAGCATGTGCCAGGAAATTCTCTTTATGCCTCCAAGCTACCTCTGAACATCCAATAGCCTTGAGCCTAAAGATAGCATAATCAGCTGAAGTGTCGCTGATGTGCCTGTGGGAATTACGGCCTTCCATATGTTGTGTGAGGGTTTGTTTTGTCTCTTTGGAGAAGGTGAGCCCAATCTGAACAGAAGCAGTCAGATGTTTTATATGCCTGCATCTAAGAGATTATATTCTAGTCACAAATCTGTAATTCTAAATATACTTTTTTATTTGGCTTTGTTCCTGAGATAGGGTATCATGTAGCCCAAGCTTGACTCAAATGTGATGTAAGGATGGCATCATTGGATCCTTCCTCTGCTTCTTTAATTCCATGATTACAGGTATGTGGCACCACTTCCAGCTAACAAACATTATTTTCTATATATTTATGGTGGTTTGATTAAGAATGACTCCCATAGGCTCATATGTTTGAATGCTTAGTCACCAGGGAGTGGCACTATTTGAAAGGATTAGAAGGATTGGAGGTGTGACTTTGCTGGAAGTGTGTCACGGGGCGGGGGGGCCAGAGGTTTCAAAGGCTCATGTCAGGCCCAGTGTTGTTCTCTTGTCTGTGGATCAGGATGTAGCTCTCAGCTACTACTTAGTGCCATGTGTGCTGCCACAATTCCCACCATGACAACAAAGGACTAATCCTCTGAAACTGTAAGGCAACCCCCAGTTAAATGCTTTCCCTTACAATAATTGTCTTGGTCATGTGTCTCTTCACAGCAGTAGAACAGTGGCTAAGGCAACATTAAAATGCTTCAGGTGACTTTTTATATTGTAGGCATCATAAACATACAAAAATACAGAGTTTGAAAACAATGATAGCAAAGAAGTATAAGAAAAAGGATTTCATCTTTTCCTTCTATATACCAGTCTAATATTTACCCTTTCTACTTTGGAACCAGAACTACAAAGTAATGATTTGAGTTTATTTATATAATGCTAAACCTACACATTTTCACTATATTTTTCAAATGCTGCCACAAGCTTTTAAAAGGTGTAATTCTCTGAGTTGGAGAGACGGCTAAGCTATTGAAAAACACACACTGCTCTTTTGAGTCATTCCCAGCACCCATAAGAAGTGGATCACAACTACATGTAATTTCATTTCCAGTGAATCCAACACCCTCTTCTGACCCCTGCATGCACCTACACTTATAGGTACAAACCCAAACACAGACACACATGCATATGCATAATTAAATTAAATAAATATTTTAGAAAGAGAGCTATCATTCTTAGCAGGAATTACACTTTCTCCATCAGAACTCCATCAGTGGAAGGATAGAGAAATCACTGCAGCTCCCAGCAACATACACACACACACACACACACTTCTCATCATTTGGAGGACAGAGAAATCACTGTGGCTCCCAGCAACACACATGCAATGCTGGCTATCTACTGCTTCTCCAGCAGATTCTCAAAGGAATTTCTTGGATGTGCCTTGTTTTTCACAGAGGATTGAGACACAACATTGGCTAGTAGACTCAGATTCCACTCTGGGTCTGTCGCTGGCATATTTCTGAGCTGTGTTTCTTCCACCAGCATTCATATCAATGAGAAACAAGCGCACTCTATGTTATTGTAAGGAAACTGTTGTCACGGCTGCCTAACACCAGAAGTCAGGTTTTCCCAGGGATGCATGCGAGTCCATAAGCAATTTAATACAGATGCCCCAGGAGCTCTCACTTAGCTGAGCTATGTGACTGAAGATATTTCAAGGGATGCCTGCTGGTGGATAAGCTGTTGTGGGTTCACAAAGGAAAGGTCTATGGAAACAGCGACCTCAAAGGTTCTTCCTTCCTTTGTGTGCTTTTGCTCCTTAGAAGGTCATAGGATTGGCATTTTCAAACTGATGACTGCCAAAAGAGCTTCTCTTCTCTGATAGCACTGAACTCATTTAAGTTTATGAAATTATATACATAAAACCCAACAGCTAAACTCCTTGGTCTTTCCATGTACCCTGGTTTGATTTGAAGTTTTCAATGTCTATCATATTTTCATTTAGTCTTACACAGAGCATACACTTTTATCATTTGATCTGGGTGAGTTTGGCTAATTTTTGTTATCTTGACACAAACATAGATGTAGCTGGGAAGACAGAAATTCCTTCCCTCATACTGGTTTGAAGGAGAAACTAGACTGTGGGGTATTTTATTAACTGTTGAATGATTGATCAATGATTTAGGGTCAGTACACTGTGGGAGGTGTCACCCCTGGGCGGCTAACCCTGGGAAAGCCATGGAGAGCAAGCCAGTAAGCAGCACTCCTTCATGGCCTCTGCTTCAGTTCCTGCCTCCAGGTTCCTGCTTGGGTACCTGCCCTGACTTCCCTTCATGATGGACTAGAACTGTAAGCTAAAATAAACCCTTTCCACCCCAAGTCGCATTTGATTACGGTGTTTTATCGCAGCAACAGAAAGCAAGGTGAGACACAAGAAGAAGGAACTCAAGCATTTTCTCTGCTGAGAGTAAGAAACACCTTGTTAAGTACTTACAGATTCTAGCAGTGTATTCTATGGGTTTAAGCAATGCGGAGCTCAGATTTACTGTTAAATCATAATGGCTTTGTTTTTGTTGTGAAATGCTGACTAATGTTAGGCAGAACTGGGTGGATCATACGTCAGCTTCTGGAATATATATTCCCTCCCTTTCAAATGATAGACCTGGGGTTAGAGAGCAGAGGAAATTAGCCGAACATATCAATAACAATTCAGACAGAGCATCATTCCCAGTCCCTGTTTGCAGTCTTTTAAAGCCCTCTGTATTGTTTCCCCCTTCATTTCTCCTAAAGAAAAGAAATATGTTTTTAAAGGATTATACTAATTAATATTGCTTGGTTTGGGGGGCACTTAACGTGTGTGGGCTATTAGCTAGTAAGGGTTAGGAGCTCTGACATTAACTGAGTTATTCTGGGAAAGAGCTAATGAAAAGAATTCAGCTCAACCAGCCACAGTGGGCATTTGACTTTAAAACCACACCCCGTGTATTGACTTCTTCATTTCTCTCTCCAGAGTAATTTGTTCAAAAAGGCAAGGCAAGTCATCATTACTATTACACTGTATTTGCATTGACCCCATCTAAAAAGCAGCATCACCCACCTATGTCTCCATGGGTAATTCGAGGCCTATCTAAAGCGGCTCACAGTCTGTAGGAGTTAGCTTTCATTGTCTACATGACACACAGTCTACAGTCGTCTGAGAAGGAATTCTCAATTGAGGGGTTGCCCAGATTAGAGTTTGTATGTGTGTGTGTGTGTGTGTGTGTGTGTGTGTGTGTATGTGTGTGTGCGTGGTGTGTGTGTATGTGTGTGTATGTGTTTGTGTGTGTGGTGTGTGTGTTTGTGTGTGATGTGTGTGTGTTTGTGTGTGTGTGGTGTGTGTGTGATGTGTGTGTGTTTGTGTGTATGTGTTTGTGTGTGTGTGGTGTGTGTATGTGTTTTTGTGTGTGGTGTGTGTGTGTTTGTGTGTGTATGATGTGTGTGTGTTTGTGTGTGTATGTGTTTGTGTGTGTGGTGTGTGTGTGTGTATGTGTGTATGTGTGTGTAGGGGTTGGATGTTAATTATGTAGGGAGGCCGAGCTCACTGTGGGAAGCACCAACCCCTGACAGGTAGCCAAGGACAGTATAAGAAAGCAAGCTAAGTCTGAGTCTGTGAGGGAGCCATGGTTTTTACTTTAAGTTCCTTCTTTGACCTCTCTCAGTGATGGACTATGACCTGGAAGTCTAAGCCCAATAAACCCTTTCCTTCCCTGAGTTGCTTTTGGTCTGAATATTTTATCACAGCCACAGAAAGAAAACCCAGACTGTCCCCTCCTGCCTGGCAGGTGAGTGTGTCAGCCTTCCTTCACTAGAAGGGACAACCTAGTCAAACCTCAGAAAGTCTCCACAATCATCAAAGAGAGCAAGGACAAAATAATTACACTTTAAAGTCACAGGAAAGGAATGCAAATTGAGATGTTAAAACAAATCTTCATACAGTGAAGAAAGTGGAGATTTACTTCCATTATCCTTCATCATATCTCAGGAATGTTTTCTCTGTTGCATTTTTGTTATATTATGGGATACTGATTATGATGAAGGGTGCAGAAACAAAGGAGTGTTTTAACCAGTGATGTACAGGGAATATTTGCAACACCTACGCATTTGACCCATTTCTGCGCATGACTCCTATTGGACATTGAGAGTGATGTCTAGAAGGCAGCCCAGCTTCCTGTCATAAAGGATGGAGAAATTAGACTGTATATAAGTAAGCTGAAATCACAGAAGAATTAAAAAAAATCTTTGGATTGTTGGAATATAATCTTGGGGAAATTTGATGTCTGACACTTCATCTCACAAATGTTAGAAAGACTGTCTTGCTCTTTCAGGTCAGCTTACAAATCAGTAAATTTCCCTCTAATTCTTTGTGCTTCTAGGAGGTTTAATAGAAACAAGCTGCAAATAAATCAACTATGTGTTGTAAATTAATCATAGAGATTTTGGAGGACTGAGGACAAATAGAGAGACAGAAATTAGTAGGGCAGGGCTTAGAGAGGGTCTAGGCTCTTTTTGGATTAAAGAATAAGATAGATAGATAGATAGATAGATAGATAGATAGATAGATAGATAGA
>LOEQ01001363.1:3605-21839 GCA_001685075.1 Bramus lutescens
AGATTGGCTTGAATGCTGATGAAGCACATACTATAGTCAAAGAGTATTGATGGAGTCTTAGGCGGTGAGGGTTAGTCAAAACAACCAGTGGACCACAAGCATAGTGGACAATCTCCAGCGCACTTGGTTAAGTTGGGAAAAGGTTCTAAATACACTGTGACTTGGGCAGTGGTCCAGAGGAGGGCATATGGTATTCACATGGCCAGCTCCTGTTTTCAGGATGTTAAATCTGATAGAACCTGTACTGTAAGATGGGAGAACCATCTGACATGAACCACAGACTGCATCATTAATGGTTTTGCAGCCTCCATTGTCCTGTAACCAACTAAACATGTTGAGCTAGAGACAGTAACTTAAGAGTTTGTGAGTGTATCCTCTCCTAAACTGAGTTACTTGGTAATGGGCTAGATAGCAAGTGTGCAAAATGCTTCAAAGCTCTCAACAACAACAACAATCCTGACTAGTATAAGCAAAAGTTGGCAGATTATCTCATTTAAAAATACCAAAAGTCTCTTTTATATTAGAAAGAGTAAAATTGAACAAGAGTAGAAAATTTTTTTAAAGGAGGAGACTAAAAGTGCAGAAGGAAGGACTACGTGGAAAAAGGGAAGATATGAGCCAGAATGAAGCAGGGGATCGAGTGGAGGGGGAGTAGGAGACAACCGAGAACAAAGCGTGCCACAGACCTACAAAGAAGCCATGATGAAACCCATTGCTTTGTACACTGTCTTCACAATTAATTTTTAATCAAAGGAGAAGTAGGATAGGGATGTAGCTCAGTGAGTATGCCCAGCATGTTCAAGGCCCAGGTTCCCAGACTTTAGGAAGAAGAGAAGTCACCAAAGATACTGTAAGCTACCTTGTAAACCACTGTGGGGATACCTAGTGGTTAGTATGTCTAGAAACCTAATGGTCAGTATGTCTAGAAACACCTAGTGGTCAGTATGTTTAGAACCATTTTCTTTATCAAAGTGACTTCCAAAAGAGAGCGGTGACTAATCAGTGGCCATGAAGGAAATGAAACAGTTATCAAGAGGTAACCTTTGAACTCAAAAGGAAAGACCCACATGGTTCAATAAATGCCCCCAATGCTGATATTAAGGAGGGCAGTGTCACTGCTTATAGAAGAGGTCTATGAGACGCAGGAAATAAACTCCTAGAACCTTCCCACAAAAATCAGTGAATGGTCATATGACTATTGTACCTTTTAAATATAATGTTTTTATGAATACTTTTGAGAACTTCATGCATACATACAGTATGTTTTGATCATATTCACCATTCACTCTAGCTAGCCTCTAGCTCCTTCCTGGTCCATTCTCACTCCCAACTCTGCATCCCCCTTTCTTAAATGGCACACCTAGTCCAATTTGTGCTACCTGTAAACTGACAGGTGTGGAGCCATCCACCAGAGCTTAGTTGATTTACCAGGACCACGTCCTTTAAAAAAAAAAAAANAAAAAAAAAAAAACCAGCTCCTCATTTCTCAGAAACTATCCATCGTCAGTAGTTTCTCAGTGAGGGACAGAGGCTCTGAGCCACTCCCTGTTCCACATGGGAATGTTAATGGGTCTTGTATACGTCCTGTGCAGGCAGCCACAGCTGGCATGAGTGCTTGGGTGCAGTGGTCCTGTCATCGCCAGAAGACACTGACTCCAGTCCCCCCACCCCACCCCCGCCACCTGTCTCTAATATTCATTCTGCCCCTTCCTCCTCAATGGTCCCTGAACCTTGGGAGATAGGCATGTGATATAGATGTCCTACTTGTGACTGAGCACTCCACAGACACTTATTCTCTCTGCCCTTTGACCAGTTGTAGATTTCTGAGTTAACTAGTGTTTACACACACACACACACACACACACACACACACACACACACACCCTTCCTTGATGAACACTGGAGCTGTACTAATCTATGGGTCAAAGATCTGAATGTATAGGGCAGTTTAATACTGCATCCACTTAGAAAAAAAATTAGTAGCTTCCCTCTTCGGCCTATGAGTCCCTAATCATGGGTTCTTAGCCAGATTTATAGCACCAGGTATGTAATTTCATTTCACCTTTTTCTGACCATGAAAAAGACTTTCAAGTGTTGTTAATATGGCAAAATGATTCTAATACTAGAAATTGAGAAGGAGGGTGTGTGTGGACATGTGCACTGCAGATCAGTCTTTTTTCTGAATATTGATGGAAAGACTTTCAACAATATGCCATCGAACAGACTCTAGGCACTAAATAAATTCCTGACAAGGTGGATTCCATCCCAAGAGTGGAAGCTTGGCTTGATAGCAGAGAAGGCTTTCTGCATATTAAGTTGACTAAGATAGAAAAATCCGTATGATCATCTTAAAAGGGGCCTGGAGCACTTAGCTAAAATTCAGTAACTGATTACGGCCATAGTTACATGACCACATGCTTAACAAACCCCAGCAAACTGTGTTCTTGGATAGGCTTTGTTTTCTGCTTATAAATTTGTCAGTAAAATTAACTTTAACAAAGAAATAGAAAATAACCTGATATGTACTCCTGAATACATTAAAATTTGGTAATAAGGGGTTGGGGAAATGGCTCCATGGGTAAGAGCTTTTGCTGCCCAAGCTTGAGGATCTGAGTTCAGTTCCCCACCACCCTGACATCACTGCATACACCATAACCACAGCACTGGGAGTAGGGGTTGGAGGGGGCAGGAAGAGACTGGAGGATCTGGATCCCTGGGGCTGCTGGCAGGCCAAGTAACTGGGAGTCAGGAGGGGGACAGCTCCACATTCAGTGAGAGACTGCCTTCGTGGGGTAAGAGAGTGCTAGTGCAGGACACTCAGTGTCCTTCCTCTGGCTTCCACTCATACACGCACATGCACATGGACCTGCATGCATGCACACACATAAGTGTCAAAATTTAAAATTTTGTAAAATAAAAATAAATAGAATTTGTTATTTTGGATACTTGAGTTAAAATATATGGAAACTATCTGCAAATTGTGAAGCATTTGGCCTTCATGGTTTTGAATTGAAATGTTTCTTTACACTTAAGATTACAGGTATGGAGGTGCACACCTGTAATCTTAGCATGGGGAAGGCAGAAAGATCACAGATTCACAAAAAAAGATGCTAATGACCTCTGTGGGAAACTAGTCCTTTTCTTTGCCATCCTCAGGGTGTTCATTCTTCATCTGAATTCTTCATGTGTGGAGATTTTTAGCCTAGGGAAATCTGTTCTTTGAAGCATCGATAAGATTAATTGAGCCTCTAGATTTTACATTTTCTAAAACCAATTTAAGTATGAAGAGTCGGGGCAGCTTTTACTGTCACATCTGCTGTGCCCCCTTTCTAGCTTGTGGCCAGGTCTAGAAGATGATGTAGGAGGAGTGGCACTAATTGCATTTTCCCTTCACTTTTGCCAAAGAAAGGGAGACATATTTATGCTGTCAATGAGGAAATGGATGAAACAGAATCAGCACTCGGATAGCATTGTGAGTTACAGTTCAAGAAAGAGAGGAGAAATAAATCCTTCCACATTTGAAGAATGTAAAACCAAAGGCTACTTAATAGGCTTCGAATAAATATTTATAACCGGTTACTTGTGCCCTCAATTTCATCTCCATCCATTCTAGGTCACTTTGTTCCAGTGACCTCAACTTTGTCTCATCCATATCTCTGCTACCACAGTCACCTCTCAGGCAAGAGCAAGCTGAAGGGAACCCTGGCCCTTGTCACACGCCACATGATTCTGTGTTGCTTGTTTTCCTATGGTTCCACAAGAAAATGGGAAGAGGAGCCTACCTGGCACCCTGATGGAATTAAAAGGGGAGGGGGTTCTCAATTCGGATTTGGTAAAGTGCCTCAGATGTAACCCATTTCATTGTTCCATCAAATCTCCACCCCTAACCCTACCCTGTGGCATCCTCTCTGGCATCAAGTGAAGTCTTCCCTTACAGACATCAGGTGCCCCCCAGTCTCCAGCCCCTACCCAAAGCAAAAAGACAGCCATATTCCTTCAGCATTTCTGCCACATTTGACAAGAGACCTCTGTCCTTTGCATGTGATAAGCAGCACTCATGGGGTGTATACAGAAAACCTCTTTATTTTTGCCTCTCCATAAAAAGTGGTCAAAAGCCTTCCTTACTTCTGAATGAACTCACAGGTACCTTTCTTTTTGCTCACTCTTAAAAAAAAGTTTCACTATTACATCTGGTGTCCAGGACTTCTGTGTTGTTGGCAAAGTCTCCACCCTTGGTAGCTGGCCTCCTTCCTCAGTGAGAATGTCTGCAGACAGGCAGTCTTCCTGCACCTTGCTGAGATCTGACCTGTGGGAGTCAAGCTGAGAATGAAGGAGAAGCAAGTGGTAGGTTTTATCTTAGTTGTCTGGAGAAACTCTTACACAATTTGATTTCAGGAGGAAAAGTAGTTTGGGGGTAGGAAGATGTGAGTCCATTTATTGTCAATCTTGAAAACGATGTGGAGCACACAATAGGAATGTCTGGGAGATGTGATGTGGTTTAAAGATAGGTCAGCCTTCTCTAAGGATACAGATTTGAGTGCTGTCACCATACTGACCTTAGCAAACATTGAAGGAGTGCATGCTTGAAGTGAGAAAAGAATTGAGGGAACCACAGGAAGTAATCCCGAGGGATAGAAAACATCCTCACTCTGCAATGGATGCCCTTTTGACTTGAAAGAAATCATTTGCCCCCTTTCAACACTAATTTACTTGCTGACAAGCATTTGGGTAGGGGACTTCTAGTTCCTATTCCTTTGCAGGAGTCTTTATGACTGCTTTGGGATGAATAGGGAATATTAATTACTTAATTTTGTGACCTCGATAATATCTCTTGACTCATACAATTAGATGAACTCCCTATCTTTTTCTGATGAGAAGGGTGGTTGTATATTGTCGGAATTTTCTTTGGGTCACCAGTTCACAAATAATGAGCTTGACACTCATTAATTATGAAAGCTTGGCCTTAGCTTACGCTTGTCCCACTAACTCTTATAATTTAACCCATATTTATATTAGTCTATATTCTATCACGTGGCTTTTACCTCTCTCCCATTCTGTATGTCTGACTCATTCTGTGGGTCCATGGCATCTCATGAGCTTGATTCATCTCCTGCTTCCTCTGTCTCTGCCTGGAAGTCCCACCCACACCTACTGCCTAGCTATTGGTCATTCAGCTTTTTATTACACCAATCACCGTAATACCTTAGAGCAATACCTCTTCATAGTATACAAATATCTATATTTACCCCGTTTTGTCTAAATAAAAGGGAAAGGTTTTAACTCTAATGTAGTAAAACTAAATACAATAAGAACAATTATCAGGTAAGAATTACATTCACAATGTCCAGTCCATTTGTATTTGACAAATTCAGAGAAAATACTGTATTATCTGTCTTATCTTCTTGAGTCCAAAGTTTTATACCTTAACTACTTTTTATCATAGCTTGTATTATCATTCTAAAAAATAACATTTTGCATCTTAAAGCATCTTCTTAGATAGACAACTCAGTGCCTCTCAACCTTATATACTTTACTGATGTGGCATTCCCCTCTGTATGTTATGAATATGTTTTATTACCATTGGTTAACAAAGAAGTTGTTTTGGCCTATGGCAAGGCAGAATATAGGTAGGTGGGAAAACTAATCTGAATACAGGGAGAAGGCAGAGTTAGGTAGATGCCATATAGCCACCCAAGAAGCAAGAGGTAACAAACCACGAGCCTTGTGGTAAAATATAAAATAATAGAAATGGTTTAATTTAAGATGTAAGAGCTAGTTAGAAATATGCCTGGGCCATCAGCTAAACAGTGCTGTAATTAATATAGTTTCTGTGTGATTATTCAGGTCTGAGTGACCAGGTAAAGAAAGAATATTCTCCATTTACAAGTGGTGCCCAATATGAGGCAAGAATATCCACATAAAGCCTCTCCAATTACATTTTACCTCTTTTGTGTTTCTTTTCTGAATTTGGTAACAAGGAAGACTATAACTATCTTGTAGACAGAGTTTTTGTCAGGACCTCTGGCTACAAAATAAATCCACAGAGACTTAATATTAATTATAAATGCTCGTGCTGTAGCTCACACTTACTACTAACTAGCTCTTACAACTTAAATTAACCAGTTTCTATTAAACTACAATCTGCCATATGTTGTTACCTCTCTTTCATCTTGAACTTCCTGTTTCCTCTTCGTGTCTGGCTTTGACTCTGACCTTCTTCTTCTTTCCAGTGTCCTTAATCTGGTTCTCCCACCTAACCTTGTCCTGTGCTGCTATTGGACAGTCAGCTTTTTTATTAAACCAATCACAGTGACATATATTCACACAGTATAAAGGAATAGTCCACATTTCCTCCTTTTTGTATAAGTAAAAAGGAATGTTTTAACTTTAACATAGTAAAATCAAATACAACAAAAAAGAGTTACTAAGAGTCACAGTTACACTATCCAGTTCATTTGTATTTGGCAAATTGTCTTGGCAAAGTTTGGCAGTTGCTCTCTTTTGCATCCTTCTGGTCCATTTTGGACAGTATACTGTCAACAATTGAGGCAAAGGTAGTTTCTTTGCCCAAATGGCTAGCTTTTGCCATAAAGAAAGTAAACTCCATATGGAAGTACTTTGATGGCCATAATCTTCTTTGAAGTAAATTGTTGCTGCCAGCAACAGATGTGCCTTGCTGTCAAGAAAAACCTTATGTTATTAAAACATTTTAAATGCCATATTCTGTAGGTCTTTGAAGTGTTTGAATATCATCTATTTAAATATATCTATTTATGAACTTGAAAATATACCTAACATGACTATAAGTTTGACTATTATAGATGACTAAGTATTAATCTGTATTTCTTAATTATACATTATACTTTTAAATGAAATGCATAAACATGATACCCTAAACAAGAGTAGAAAAATATATAGTATAACAAAGTTAACTTTAAACTTGTATCAATAAGTCAAAAACCATACCAATGTAAAATATTTTTATATTAATAACTGTTTTTAAAGTAGATTCAATAATCTATCCTTTTTCTTCTATAATTTGAATATCATATTCTCCTTTTTTCCTTTAGAGAGAAATCTTTGACTTTAACTCCTTTGTTTAGATTTTTTTTTCCTATGATCAATAACAACTTGTAACCAACCCCCATTAAATGATAACAAATACCCACAATCCATCTTTTGGAAATGTGAGTATTGTTTTCTAGACTACTCCCTGTTGTTTAGGGGGTATTGGTATCTTTGGGGAAACCTTGCTAAAATCAGGATAATTGTTAGGTCTTGGCTGGAGTATTTTGGGGGCTGGATCATCTCAGTCAGCAGCCTTGAATCTATTTTGTATTCAGAATTCTGAGGGGACTATAACAAAGGCATTCTGAGAGGCTGCATCACCTGGGCCCTCTGTTTTCATTGGTGTTTGATCCCCTTGTTCTGAAAATACATAAACCTTTAAAGGTAACATACATTACAAGTATGGGATATATAGTGTGCACAAGTCAGTTAAAGGTGATTTTTGTTGCTTTATGTTTGAGCAGGTAAAATATACAGTATGTGTTTTGTAGTTTTTAAGATTTATTTCTATATATCTGTAGTCAGGATTCTCAGGGATCTTCATTGATCAACTTGATCATCTTTAACCTGAATGAATCCACAGCATCTCAATTCTTCTGGAAATAAAAGCATAACCTATACCCTAAAGCAACACATCTTTTGACTTCCAGTTTGAAAGCAAGGTATTTTTAAAATGTATAGATTGAGTTAATCTAGCAGCTTTCATAATCCAGTGTCTTTTAGCGACAAATAAAAAGTCAAAGACAACACAATAACATACAGAATTCAGAGTCTCTGTGCATATTTACATAAAATTTTCTTTTATATTACTTTACTCCCTTTTAAGGACTTTACTATATTTTAAAACTATTTTTATGACTGTCTATACCCTTTTTCTTTTCTCTCCCAAGCCTTTGTGTATTTTTAAGCAGACTGTAACCCATTTAGAGCTTTTTTTTCCCATATGGATCTGCCTTTGGTGAGTATCTATATTTTTTTTGATTGCATGAGATGACTCTTCAACTGCTGTATTAGTCACTGGCATGGTTCAGCTTAGTGCATGGTGTTGGTGTCTGACTCCTCACCCCCTTGGTTCCCTGAGAGCTTAGCTTCATGGTGGAGGTATTGGCAAGGGCCACATTTATTGCCCCAGCTCTGAGAAGTTGTTGGGTCCATGGTGCCACCAAGTAGCATGCTGCCTGTTGTTCATAAACTCCATTTAAGTGTTTATTAGCAGGGCCTCTTAAAAGAGCTGTGCTGACTAGCAGCTAGCACCAAACCAAGGAAGCTACCTTTTAAAGGAGCTGCACCTCTGTTAGTGGTATCAAGCTTACCCAGGTAAAGGTGGTTACCAAGAAGCTGCATTTGACTCCATTTTCATGTGTTTGGAACTTGCCTCCCCTTATTTTTAAGGTTGTATGTGAATCTACACTGCTGGATGTTTGGGCACCTTTTGTAGGTGGAGTTTCTCTGTGTCTCAGCAGTAACTACCAAATAACCACATGGAAATTTATTAATTATAAATGCTTGACTGATAGATAGCTCAGGCTTATTACTAGCTAGCTCTTACAACTTAAATTAAGCCATTTCTATTAATCTATATTATGCATGATATAACATGGAGTTACCTCTCTTTTATCTTGGACCTCCTGCTTCCTCTCTGTGTCTGGCCGGTGACCCTCTGACTCTGCTCTTCTTCTTTCCAGTGTCCTTAATCTGGTTCTCCCACCTAACTTTGTCCTGTGCTCCTATTGGACAGTCAGCTTCTTTATTAAACCAATCACAGTGACATATATTCACACATGTATAAAGGAATATTCCACACTATTTTATCTTCAGCTCTACCAGAGATCTGAGAGGGATATAATATTACCTAAGTAAACAAGAATGAATAATGCAAAACTTTAAAACTATAGAAATTACAAAAATAGCTGACTGCCTGGACAGTCACCCAGGGTTCCTCTGAAACGTTGGGGCATCCATCTTTGGCCTACAATTGAACACATCAAGCCTGCTAATATTTTTTTTTTAATTTGAGACACAGGAAAATAACAAGCTTGCAGAATCTTGGTATTTATGAGGTCAATAGCAAATGATGATTAACACCCTGCCTGAGTGTTCAATGCTTAGCTACTTACTCAGCTAAGATAACTTAGTGAACCTCTCTGAGTCTTATTTCCCATGTCTGTACAAGAAGATAATGATCCTGGCAATTATTAGCAAGGGACTGAGGAATGTTCCCAAAATATTTAAAAGATACCTGGGACAGATGCCCTCTCTAGGTGAAAGCTGCCGTTCTACATTCACAGGGACAGGGGCACTATATGGTGAAAAGCGGCATTTTGGGGGCAGACATTTTCACAAGAAGAGTGTGGGGCCAGTGAGAAGACTCTGAGGAGAAAGGTGCCTACCGCCAAGCCTAAAGGCCTAAGCTTGATGTCGATAACCCACAGGGTGGAAGGAGAGAAGCAACCCCGGCAAGGTGGCTCTGACCTCAATTTCTGCATGCGGCACAGGCACCTGAACACAAAATAAAATGCAACTTATAGAACGAATTGAAAGGAGAGTGAAGAAGAAAAATCCTTATTGCTTCCTAATACGTGGGAAATTTAGGTGACTGAACTCTGTGGGTCATAAAACTCCATTTCCGGCTAATGAATTAGCTATGGGTTTAAAAGCCATGCCTACTAAATTTCAGTTGCATTCAGTTTAACACTTTGTATGGGACAGGCTTCAGAGCGTCTAGCCCTTCCTGCTTTATATTGCATTTGGTGTTATGTTTAGCTCAGAATACAGCTGTGTACAAAGGTGACCACAAACCACAAGCTCTCTTTCTCTGTAATAAAACCTTACTATTTTCAAGTGTGTTGGATGCTAGGAAACTCATGGCTGTGTCATTCTCTCAGCCAAAAGAATTCCTAAAACGTGTTGCTTAGGAAGCTTTAGGGTGTTAGCTTCAAAGTCCTTTAGAACATTTTCCTTTTCCTTAGAATCTATTGGTTTCAGCTACTTAAAGGCAAAGACATGCCTCAAGTAACATTGGCTGTTAACACTGGGGTCTCCTGTTTCTTCCTCTTAACTTCATATGTATATTAAAGACTGAGTTCAACTTGTTGGTCGGGCACAGTGAAATGTGTGTACCCCTATGCAATGTTTTGTGTGCTGAGAAGGACAGTGACCTGTCTGTAGTAATTCAAAGCAGGGTTTTAAATAAATAAATAAGAATAAGCCTCTAGGATTAGTCCCATTGAACGTTCAGCGCAACCAGGGAAGGGTGCTTTGCTGCAGGGATTAGCAAATGGTTGGCTGTGGAGAACAGTATCCATGATCCAGCCACATTGAGTTATGGACAGCCTCAGCCCTGTACCACCCATCTTTCCTCCGACACACGGACTCAGAGCAGGAACCATAAGAGCATGCTTTGGCCCATGCTTTGTTTCAGAAACCCTCTGCCTGGTTGTTAAAGGAGCCCTTTGATTCATACCTACCAAGTCACAGAAGAGTCCTGCCTTTAAAATTGCTGCACTCTGAGGGAAGATGATGAGGTGAGACTCTCCTTCCATGGATCAACCTGGGAGAAAAAAATAGGCAACCCAAGTCTAGAGCAGGATCAAAGCACAAAGCATGTTAACAAAGCAAACCTGTTTGAGTGGGGCCTTTGCTGTCTGCACACCTATTGATGACACCCTATTATTTGACCCTTACAACAAAGTCTGTGTCCCCATTTCACAGATAAGGAAAGTAAAGCCTAAAGAAGTTTCGTGGTTGATGCAAGGCCACAGTGCTGAAAGTATAATAATCTTATTTCAGGTTTGGTCTCTTCTTTGATTATAGCCCTGCTGAGTGCTAATTTATAAAGATTGTATAGAAAATTTCTAAATACACACGTTAATCAGCGTTTTGTTACTCTAACAAAAGACCTGAGGCAACCCACTTAAAAAGAGGAAAAGCTCATTGGGGCTGATAGTTTTGAAGGCTCCAGTCCACAGTCTTTTGGCCTTATATTTGGAGGCAGTGTATTATAGTGGGAGCACATGGTAGAAGAATCCTGTTCAGGGAGCAAGAGATTGATGTTTCATAGCTCCTTCAAGTGTATAATCGCTAGGGGCACAAAACCTCGTTCGTTAGACTCCTCCTTCAAAGGCTTCCCCACTCACAGAACACTCATGATCTGGAAGGGCCAACTATATACATGCAAACAGATTCTCAGACTTTTGAACATTTTCATTTTATTAACTTTGTTATGTAAAATCTATCAGTTCTTTTTACTTTATACATGGTTTGAAAGTGATCATGTGTTTTCCCCCTTCTTGATAAACGCACTGAATCTTACAAAGGAAAGATAGTACAGGAAGAGAGAAGGTTATGCCAAAGATGGATGCTTATAATGTTGAAATATGTGAGGACATTCCAACCCTATTTTCTATTTTACCTAAAAGATATAAAGGAACAAAGAGTATGTATTAGAAAGATATTTAAACTTATAACTTAATTTCTTTTCTGATATTATGCCTTGAGAAAAAAATTAGAATGTAAGTAGCATCTGCATCTTTTTACATGAAGCTGGCTGAAGGCATGAACCGAGTGTAAGCCTCTCCCCTTTCTAACCTTCAACTTTTTCTGCATGAATATGGCTCCGTGCAATGGTATGATAGCTTCTAAAAGCTTATTAAAAGCATTTAAAATGAAAGCTGAGAAGGGTCTGAAGATCTTCATCACCTTGGTAAATTCCTTACTGTCTCTTCTATCTTTAAAGTTGGGGAGACCAGAGTCCCTTGAAGGTACACACCGTAGACCTCTCAATAATGTAGAGTTGGAATGACTGGCAAATTTGTGAGACTAATTTAAATTCTCTTTAATTGTAAGTTTTTGGTACCTTGACTTGTGACACTACACCTATGTCCATTGCCCACCTATGCTTCAACAGTCCCCAATGAGCTCTTTAGATACTAATTAAATTGTTCCATCTTGAATTGTATTGTGAGGGTACCAGCAAGACAACAATGCCAACCTGGGTTGAACACAGTACACAAAGCTTGCCATGGAGACAGTATAGATAGTGAGCTGGACTTCTTTCCTTTCTGCTTTCTCAGAGGTAGCCAGCTTTGAAGCACTATGGTAGCAGGACCAAGGCCCACTCAGAGCTCTTTTGGTGGTGTTAAAATGGACCCAGGAAATTTTTGGTGCTTTGTGAGGCCACTGGAATCTGGGTGCTTGAGGTCTTGGGCAAATGTAACTTCAGGGTGTTCCTGTTTGCTTTCTGCCTACTCTCAAGGACTGAAAGCTGATCTTTCACCCACAGTGTCACCGGATGGAAACTTAACATTCCAGTTTAGAGTTAGAACTGAGGCTAATGTTTGCACAAAAGATCTTCCTTCCTGGTGGAGTGTGTTCCTACTCATGTTCTTTCCTCCTCTATTGACATTCCAGGTCCCTGTAGACATTTTGAGATCCAATGCTCTATGTAGTGAACCACATACATTTCAAGTATTTGTATTTATACATATTTACTACACATATGCACACCTTGTCTCTAGCACACAAATCAGTGTGGGGCATCTTCTGTGTTCCACCTGGTCAGTACAGCCACTATTTTGACTAGTTTGAGTTATTTTGAACACCAAAGGAATAGAACCAGAGTGGGCATGGCGGCATAGGCTGATATGGGATAAGCTTATGTTGTGAATGTTTTATTACCATTGGTGAATAAAGAATCTTATTTGGTCAATAGCCAGGCAGAATAGAGCCAGGGGGGAAATCCAAGCAGAAAGACCAAAGGAAAGAAGGCGGAGGCAGAGTGAAGCCAGCAGCCACCGGGGAAGCAAGATGTGAGGTAACAAGCCACAAACCTCGTGGTAAAATATAGAATAATAGAAATGGATTAATTTAGATTGTAAGAACTAGTTAATAAGCTTGAGGTAATAGACCAAACAGTTTACAATTAAGTCTCAGAGTGGTTATTCAGGTTATTGGTGGGTGGGAGAGAATATAGGTCTTTAATCCTGGCACTTTGGTATAACATAAGGGCCTACTTGTTGGGGTTTCTGTCCTTCTACCAGGTCCCACAGCCATTTGCCCCAAGGAAAATCACACAGAAGTCTATATAAGTTATAAACTGATTGGCCCATTAGCTCAGGCTTATTAATATAGTAACATATATTAACCCATTCTCATCTATGTTAGCCACATGGCTCAGTACCTTTTTTGGCAGGCAGGTCACATCTTCCTTCTTCTGTGTCTGGGCAGGACTGTGGAGGAATGGGCTTCCTCCTTCCCAGAATTCTCCTGTTCTCATTGACCTGCCTCTACTTCCAGCCTGGATATCCCGCCTATACTTTCTGCCTGGCTACTGGCCAATCAGTGCTTATTTAAAATATAATTGACAGAATACAGACAATTGTCCTGCGCCACTTTGAGAGGCAGGGGAAGTCTGTCAGATCTCTGTGAATTCGTGGCTAGCTAGCATAGTCTACATAGTGAGCCCCAGGCCAGCTAAGACTACATAGAGAGACCTAGAAAGACCCTGTTTCAAAATAAAACAAAATACGACCACAGAGTACATACTGTGTTTGAAATCTTCTATCCAGGATTGTGCTGTGATCCAAATATCTTTTCGAGTGAAAAATGCCATTGTCTAAGTTATGTATTTGTTCCTTTGTGGGTATCTGGGTGGATTTTGACTTGGGATTATTGCAAATAGTAAATCAGGAATATTCTTCTGTCTTTTATTAGAACTCAGCATTCATCTCTCGGGTTCTCAGTATATCCAAAATTAGTGCATATATTCTTTTTTATGCTGACATTTTTTTCCTAAATTGATGTACCAGTGAACATTCCTAAGTTGCTGTGTTTTCAGAGTACAATTTTGTTTTCCTTTAGATTAATGATGCCAGCCAATGTTGGAGGTTGAGACATTCACTACTCATCTCAGATTATACTCATAAACATACATGTGTTTACATTTCCCATATATTTGGTATAGATTGAGAGGTAGAAATTTGCCTTGCCATATGCTCAAAGGCTTACCAGTGAAAAATGAAAACTGTCACAGAAATGAAAAAAACATTAATTTTTAAAATCAAATATTAATCAAAATACCAGAAGAAACATCTAGTTTTATGGTGTAGAAGTGAACATGAATTTCAACTGTACACATATAATATTTAATTTATAGAGTGAAACCAGAAGGGCTGTTCAACTAGGTCTTGGTCCTTTAGATTCTGCCTCTCACACAATTCATTTGCAACAGTTTGAATTGCATTTTATGTCTTCGATTTTCTCTAATTTGTTCTTGATTGCTTTGAGAGGAAGCAGTTACTCAATATATTAAACTCCGTTTAGAATCTTCAACACTGAGCATTTTAGTTCTGTCAAGCATGTGCCAGCAGAAGGTTGAAAGGAGATGGAACCACAGGGCTCTAGTTTATTGGGTTACATAATAGTTCATTCAAGTCACTTACCTGTGTGGGCTGGAGGGCAATATAACCAAGAATAATATTCCTGGCATTAGAAAGAACTCTCACAGAAAGAGGTGCCTAGGATCAATCTAGAAAAGCCTGTTAGGCTAGCTTTCCAAATAACAGTCTTCACTTCCCTTTTGGACAGACTTATATTATTTCATTCATTCACTATAATTCATTCACACAATGGCTCCAGACACACTGAATAGTCTGTGGCAGGCCATGCTCTTGATACTGGGCATATGGCCCAGAACAAAATTGGTTTTTCTCATAAGGAACTTAAATTTTTAGGTGGGGAAGAGGCAAGAAAGCATTGACGTAGGAATAGAGATTAGAGTGAGATGGAAGTAGGGACAGAGAGATCATGTGATTCTCCCAGAGGAAATAAAAACTGGGTAAGAGGCTTGGAAATGCAGGCAGAATATAGGAAACTGCTTTTTTTTTTTTAAAGATAATGTCAGCGAGAATGACCAGTGTCAATTAATTGTGGGAAGGAACTGAGCAGTGTGGATGACCTCCAGAGGAAGTCATCTATGAGGATTTAGGGCAGTGTCTAGATGGGCTTCAGGGCAAGGAGGCCTCTGGGGTTGGAAGTTTAGAGAAGAGGTCAGCAGGAGGGTAGAGACTCATCAGGAAAGCCATGGCCATTGGGATGACCTTAGCCTTTTTCAAAAGAATACACAAAAATCTAAGGATTCTGAATAAGAAAGCAATAAGTCAAATTTTAAAAAAATGATTCTACTGAAAATTGGGCAAAGTGGACTATATGGGAAAGGTATGGAAGGAAAACAAAATGAGACCTCTAACTGGTGTGGCATAAGTGGTTTACTTTGTGGGATTATCAAAATCACTGTACTTTAATAATTACATTAGTACCTGGACATCAGACATGGGTAAACAATTATTGGCTCATTAGCAATAATTAGTAACCTTCTACAGATACAGATATTTTAAAATACATCTTATGTCAAAGAGTCTTTCATTACCTCCTATTTTATGAACATTTTTCTCCCTCTGCTGTTTAAGTTAATGGACCATTCCTTGTAAACGTCCATATCTGAGACTCTTCTCCCTTCATCTTCTGAGTATAAAGGTGCCCCCAAATACATCCCAGCTTTTAGAGCATCCTCTGTCTTAAGAACTAATCACCAAATCTTCCCACAGTCCCTGTGAAACTCATCAAGCAGCAGCACAATACTTTTCAAATTAGGACCTTGATTTATGTTGCTTCAGGCCTTTGTTCTTCCATATTATTGGCAATTGGGCCTTTTCAGATTTTTTTTGACAACTGACCCTTTTTAAAAATATCAGTAACTAATTTATAACATATAACTTATAGACCAGTATTTAATTTATAAAACTAAAATCAGGAGAAAACAGTACTTTGCAGTGCTGAAAGGACTGGGAGCAATAGACACTTAAATCATTGGTTCGTTCCATCTGCGTTATTTGCCATCACTTCATCTTTGAAACATCTGGCAGATCCTAAAGCATGGCTCTCATTATACCATTCTTGTCAAAATCTGAGCAGCAGCCTACTGCTTCCCATGTTAAATATAGAAACTTCTGCCAGGCGCTCGCATCTCCATTCTGACACCATCTTTCCCCATTATTCTTCTCCAGGTACTTACTTCATCTATTAGTCAAGTTTACTATGCTGTAGTCATCTGCTCCTTCTATATAAAACATCACCTATTAAAACCCTACCCTGAGTCCTGAAACTCCATTGCCATAAAGGCATCAGTAAGCATTCTAAGACTTTGTACCCACAGAGGTCAGGTTCTCTACGGGTGTTACTTAAGCTCTGGTTTTCCCTGAAAATTGGGGTCAATAATACCTACCCATGAGACTGTTTTGAGGATTTAATGGATTATGGCAACATGCAAATTAGTTCTGTTAACAGATATGAACACTTAGCACTGTCTTTATCTTCAAGACCCATATTTAGTAGACATTTCAAATAAAACCTGTTTGAAATGAAGTGGGAGACAGGAGGCTTGGAGAGCTGTGCAATGCTGAATGTCACTGATCCCTGTATCCTCCGTTTTTGGTTTTTTTTTTTTCAGCTGAAAAAAGTTACAATCTGTTCAAAGGGACTACATTTGTATCTAAAGGTCACCCCAACCCTACCAAAACTGAACTCTTAACCTCCACCCCTGTGTGCCTTTCCTATCTATTTGATATTACCATCTAAATTACTTATGTCTTTGAACACCTAAATTTAATTTCCTGGCCAGTCTTACTGTTTGAACCTCAAATCATGTCGTGTCCATCCACTTCTCCCCACCTCTTCCACTACAACCCTAGTCCCACACTCTGTTTTCTGCTTCCTAATTTTGTGTGCCTCTTGCAATCTTTCATCTCCTTTTCCACCTAGCCAGACTGGTGTTTATAAAGCATACACCAAGCTTAGTGTGATGCTGTTTGCCCTGAGTCCTGTTTCCTTGGAGGCTGAGATGCATCCCGGAGCTCAGGAGTTTGAGATTAGCCTCAGTAAAAACATAGTCTCGACTCCATCTCAAACAATAATATACAAATAAAGCACACACCTATTGTAACCCTGCCTAACACTCCTCAGTGGCTTCTCATTACAGAATAAGATATATTCAGTCCTCTGCCTTCTCAGGCCACAGTCCCCATCACACTTTCACCATCCCCTACTCCCACCCTCCCCCCGCGCGCACACCCGCTTTCCACCAGACCAGTGGATGTCTTGGCTCTTAACATTGGTTGGAACAGAGCCCCCTGCAGTCCACAAGACTTGTTATTTACAACTTAACTTTACCCAATTGCCCCTTAACCTCTTCTATCGGTAGTGCCCTAGCACACCATCCTACTTTTACCCCCAAAGGCTTCCCGCCAAAAAGTCCCTATTTGGTCACCACCCCCATTCCTACCCAGTAGAAACCAAATGTCCTCACACAAGTCTCATTTCCTAAGCACAGTACCTGGTACACAGTAAGTAGGCATGCTGGGATAGGAGATTTGACTGAATAAATGAACAAATACAATCCCTCTTTTAATGATACAAAGTTCTGTATTAATTACATATGCCCAAACCTGTTTTTCTTTAAAAAAAAAGTGTCTATTTTTCCGTTCATTTAATCCCCATACTGAGTGAACATTATGAATGAAATATGACGATTTAGAAAGTCAGAAAGCTTCTTCCTCCCAGCCTTAAATGTGCTTATTCTCTCCCTCGCCCCCACCCCACCCCAGGCTCTGCCTTCGTGTAAATTACCGTCCTCTCTGGCCTTCTCCCTGTAGGTTCTAATCACCCCTATGTCTTACTCTCCAGACCGCAGCCAAAGAACAGTTCGGCTGCTACTGTATCCTTCTGCCGTTCCTTGAGAACGCCTGGGAGCTTTCCTTAAAAGACCAGAATTTGCTCTTGTCCACCACCAGGCTAATACTTCTGGTTCCCGTTTGCCACCTAGCTGGGTAGCAGGGGCTTCCCTCTTCCAGGACGGTTTTTTTACAAAGCGCCGCAGTTGCCTCCTTTAGATCTCAGAAGACTGTGTTCCCTTCCCTCCGGAAACCCTCCCAGACTAGCCCATGCTCCATCATAAAGCCCCGCATTGCCAAGGGCCCCGTCTTTCTGAGTTCATACTTGCTTCACAAACATAGACTTCTGACCACCGCGGCCTTTACAACCTGCCTTCTCGCTAGCCCGCGCCCAGCGACTATTTGCGGAAGGAACGAACTGACAAGCCAACCAACCACCGCT
>LOEQ01001363.1:22021-37481 GCA_001685075.1 Bramus lutescens
AGATCTAACAGCGCCCCCCTGATCCACGGCCTCAGCGACTCCTCGCCGGTTTTCCAGGCCGAGGCGCCCAGCGCCAGGCGGAACAGCACGACGTTCCCTAGCCGCCACGGCCTGCTGCTCCCGGCCTCGCCGGTCCGCATGCACAGCAGTCGCTTGCACCAGATCAAACAGGAGGAGGGCATGGACCTGATCAACCGAGAGACGGTCCATGAGCGCGAGGTGCAGACCGCAATGCAGATAAGCCACTCCTGGGAGGAAAGTTTCAGCCTGAGTGACAACGACGTGGAGAAATCCGCCTCTCCAAAGCGCATCGATTTCATTCCGGTGTCTCCAGCACCGTCCCCCACCCGGGGAATTGGGAAGCAGTGTTTTTCACCGTCCTTGCAAAGTTTTGTGAGTAGCAACGGATTGCCTCCAAGCCCTATTCCCAGCCCCACCACCCGGTTTACTACCCGGCGAAGCCAGAGTCCCATCAACTGCATCAGACCAAGTGTTCTTGGACCATTGAAAAGAAAATGTGAAATGGAAACTGATTATCAGCCAAAGAGATTTTTCCAGGGCATCACCAACATGCTGTCTTCTGACGTTGCACAGCTGTCAGACCCCGGAGTGTGCATAGCCTCCGATACCCTGGATGGAAACAGCAGCAGTGCCGGATCTTCCTGTAACTCACCAGCGAAAGTCAGCACTACCATCGACTCTCCTGTGTCTCCTGCCCAAGCAGCCTCCCCCTTTATTCCAGTAGATGAACTTTCGTCTAAGTAATTCACCCGCCTTGAACCCCCCTTCCCCAATGGAGAAAGAGACAGAATCAAGTTAGAGCAAGCACTGAACTTTGTCGATTAAGTTGAGGCTGTTTCCTATTTGACTCTTTCCCCCTTTTTCGGAAGTTCCTGAAATGTTATTCTAGAGAATTTCTATGTCAGGTTCCTGCGGACGCCCTTGGATTCAGTGTAGTAATATTTTCGGACTTTTTATCAATAAGTGTGTTGAAGCATACATTTTAATGCTGCTAATATGTCTAAATACATATGTTATCCCTTGATTTTTTAAATAATTGAGAGCTCTATTTATTTATTGGTTTATTAAGTTCTGATGAAAATATAAATGTTGAATTTCAGTTTAGTAAACTGATGTTTTAAAATTCCATAGTTCATGGCACACTAATTTTTAATGTTTTTAGTGATTACTATTTTCCATCTATTGAAGAACTTACCTTCTTACAGCTTTAAAGAAAAAATGTTAGTCATATCAGTCCATTGGTTGTCTAGTTAACCTAGGAGTCCTTGAATATTTAATGTCCTAGGCACAAAAGTAGATGGGAGGGGAAATGCCAAAAAGAGAAATAATAACATTTTTTCAGCAAATATTTTAAAATTAAATATATAAAAGTAAACATTTAAGAAAGACATTTTCTAATGAAATTTTAATAGTGAAGTCATACCAGTATAACTTCAGAAATGAAAAGTTTCTTTTTGAAAACATTTTTAACCAGAAAGTGCATTCTCTTGGGTATAATCCTCAAAGTTCAATGGGACTGTGCCTTGTTGTCTTAGTTCACTGTAGAAGGCGAAGGCAAGGCTCTTGCTACCATGTCAAACTTAACATTGTGAAATATAGATGTTTGGGAAGTCCTATTGAGTGTTGGAAGAACACTCAGACAGACGATAGTCTCTCAATCATTGATAGACTTTACTATCCAGTTATGTCTTGATTCTTAAAATTCTTGCTAATGAGAAGCCAGAGCAGCATTTGGCTGCTTTTCTGTTCTGCCCATCTGTCACCTTTTCCCTTGCTCAGGAAGGAAGCAGCTGTTTCCTTGCCAACAGGTACTTCCTACCACCCACCAAGCTAGGACATAGACCAAGGTACCTCTGACTTGGATTCTGACTGTGTGATGCATCTCTATGGTTGGAGCAACAGTGGAAATGTTACTTGAAGGCCGATGGGGTACAGGAGATCAGAGGAGAGTCGCAACGTAAATCATCACTTAGATTTTCGTAAAGGTGCAGTTATGGAGTGCTTTTTTTATTTTGCAATTAAGATAGATAGTAAATGGTTTTTATATTGTACTTTATAATACTTCATCTATCTTAGATAGACAAGGCAAGCAGGCAGACAAACAGGAAAAGGTTAAAAATAATACTTTAAGAAAGACCATGACAAAAATTCATTTTTAAAGTCATTGCCTACAGATTTTAAGAATTATATGGAATTTTTACAACTATGAGAATAAATGGAACTGGTCAACTCTTGACAGTTGCATCAAGTTTCAGTGAAATAACATCAAGAGTAAGGTTGTGTCTGTATGTTTAACATTTCTGGGTAATAGTATATTTTGCTGATACCCTGCTTGTTCCTCAGCTTAAACTTATAATATATCCAGTTTCCTGTGGGTGTGCTTGACCTACTTATAGAGGAACTTTAATAACTTCAAAACAAGGTTTACCGCCACATTAAATGTGTTCTTGCAGGTTGATGTCATCGATGCCTCATTTCCTAAACTGGATGCCATGTGACATCTGACTTCTTCCTGTCAAATACAGCGTAACCACCAAGTTCTGTCGATTTCTTCTAAAGTGTGTATCAGTGTGTCTCGTGTTCTATTCCAGCTCCCCTTGTCACCTGCCTTCCTGTGTCTCACCTACCTTATGGCTTTGTCTTCACACTGGATCTTGAATAATCTTAGTACATTATAAACTTGATTTCTTTCACTTTCATGCTCAAAAACTATATTGTTTCTGTCCATATAGTTTAGGAAGTTCTGTATAGTTTCTGGCTGTAGTGACCTGTATTGGTGTGGCTGTTCCCTAAAGGAACTCCAGTCTTCTCGTCTCGGAACTCACCTCCCTCCTGCTGCTTCCAGAGACTAGACTACTTGGTAATCCCTAAATAGACTACATATTCTTACATGTTTGCACTTTTTAAAATGGGTGTGTTTGTGTATGTGTGTACATGTGTGCTGCACACACACTATGGTCAGAGGACAATGTATAGAGTTCATTCCTTTCATCATGTGCATTCTGGGAGTCAAACTCAAGTCACCAGGGGTGTCAGCAAGTTGTTATGTCTTGTTTTTGGTAGATTGTTCTTTCTCCCCAAATGATATTCCAGCAAATGCCCTTTTAAATTTGTGTGTGTGTGTGTGTGTGTGTGTGTATACATGCATTGTGCACATGAATACACACATATGAAGTCAGAAAGCAGTTTGTGTCAATTGATTCTCTCCTTTCACAGTGTTGGTTCCACTTGGCAGCAGGAACCTAAGTTTACCCACTGACCCATCTTGAACCAGCCTTCCTCCACTTTTTAATTCCACATGAACTTTGACTGAAAACTGTGTATATAGATTATAAAATACTTAAGTATTGTATACACATATATAGTTAAAAATCTGCCATTTACTATGTAAACTTCATTGTCTCTTCCCACAGGTAACATCCGCTGACAGTTTGTTGTGCACTCTGTAAGCTGTGATGCTCTGCATTTCCCTGCATATATATGTGCGTGTAGATGCAGGGCATCAATATGCGTTGGCAGTTCTCTCCATTTCTTTCACCCTATCTTTAATCACTCACCAGGTCTTACTGATTTTATCTCCTGGAATCTAACTCCCGGTTTCAATCTCTGCTGCCAGCAAGATCCAGGCTATTGTATCCTTCTTGGGCTTCTCTCCCAGTGGTACTCAGCATCCTCACTCCTGTCTGCTGTCTGTTCATTTGCTCAGCGTTACCCTTTTAGTATTGCTTGTTTCTTATTTTTATGAGTGTACAAAATGCATCAGTTCTGGCTCGGGACTCTGAAGGATTGGCCCTTGCCTCTTCCTCGTTTTTGTTTGTTTGTTTTGTTTTTGTTCCACCCTCGCTACTTGGCTATCTTCTATATGAGTGTTTGCCTGTGTGTATATTTGTGCACCTTGTGCATCCCTGGGGCCCACGGAAACCCGAATGGAGCCTCAGATCTGATCTTCGATAACTGGAGTTACAGACTGTTGTGAGCTTTCATGTGAGTGCTGGGAATTGAACTCGGGTCCTCTGGAAGAGCAACCAGTGCTCTTAACCTTTGAGCTGTCTCTCCAGCCCTCACTTTCTGCTTTTTAAATGCCTGATATTCACTCTTACTGCTTCCTTTCGCCAGGTCATTTCCCTACAATGTACAAAAGCCTTTATTTTCCTAAACTGCCGCTTTTCTGTAGGTGGTAAATCTTAAGTAAGCTAAGACTCAGTTTGTATGAGTAATTTACATCACCATAGCAACGTTAACCATTCTTCCTTAGCTCACAGGGACATTTGCTTCCAAAAACACATTTTTAAGATATTAGTGTCACCAATTCAGTAACTTTGACCTAAAGCAATTAGCAGCACTTAGTTAAAGGGCCATTTTGTCATATCTAATAAACTTCTGCAGTATATTTTCTTTCCTTGTGGGTGTTAAAATATATATTGTGAATGAATGAAATCACAAATGGTTACCAAACCCAAGGGCTGCTGGATGCTGGGACTTTTAAGCATACTTAAAAGTGCATGCCCTCCAAAAGGACCTGGGTCAGTGTGCCTTCCAGAGAGTCACATTGATTAGTTCAACCCATTATACAACCTACCTACCTCAAAAGACCACTTGAGATAGTTGGCAGGAAAGCAAGTAGTCTGAACCTAGTCAAAGGCTAGATTTTTTCCCCCTGTATTTTTTTTGGGGGGGGATTGGTAGAAAATTAGAGAGAGGAAGTTGCTATAAGACGAGGCAGGGAAGGCAATGTAAATACAATCCTAAGTGGGTATCGGAAAATAAGACTTGCCCTTGGAAAGCAGAACTAGAAACCTGGTTTTCTTCTTCAACCCAAATGAAAAGGTTGGCAAAGACACTGCAGCTGTTGGTTTGCTTTTGCAGTGGTTTAGGGGTGGAGAGGTGTGGAGGAAGACTACACATACATATGATCAGTAGTAAATGAGCTTCGCATCTGCTTCCTTCATCTAGTTAATGAGGAACATAGGCTATTTGAGGGCAGGGTCAGAAGTGAATTAAATGACTAATGGCCTGAGAATGTGTAAAGGAGAGGCTTAAGAATGAATAGAGGGCTAGGCAGGCCACATTGGATTCTATTCGCATCCTTACAAAGAGGTGAGCTGAACTGACTAGGTTTGGGAGTCAGCTAAGTAGGTACTAGTTAATGTGAGCTGTGGCACAGTTGTTCCTGGGAAAGTGCAGTTGAGTTGGGGATGGTCAGAGGATGAGTGGGAAGTGGTGCCCCCACCTATTCATGATCTAACCTTATAACCTGTCACACCAATGAATATGGAGAACCTGGTCTCATTGTGGCACTTTTAACTATAATTTTTCACAGTTGATCTTATTTAGCTAGAAGAACAGCCCAAGAGGCAAGCTTCCACCTGAACTCCACTTACTTGGTAGGCATTTGTAGCATACTGCCCCTAAGAACCAAGACACAGTTTGTTGATATCTAAGTTTTTTTTTTCTGAGAAATTAAAATAATCTTTATATAAAATGTAATGAAGTGCTTTCTGTGTATCCAGCATTTTTAGGGGCTAGTTTTCAATGTAATCATTTTACCATTTCCTAAGATGATCTTGACCTTTGTTTTTTGAATGAGGAAATAGGGGTAGAATGGTGAGGACACTTGCCTGGGAGTCTGAAGCTGGAAGCTTCGCTGCTGGTTGCAGTGGTTATGAACGGACTGCAGAGCCAGGCTGCTGTGGTTCAGGGGTCAGTGGATGCAAGGGCCTAACAACAGTGCAGAACAGTGAAGGGACATTGTGCTCACAGCTGTCATCATCGTGTGCTTCTGAGCAGTTCTTTCCCTCTGTAACCTCCCCTGGATTTGGGTCCAGCTCACTGGAACTGCAGAACGAGTCTTATTTCTCCTTTTTAGCTTTAGCTGTCATCCTTTACGAATCCAGAGCACTGATCCTTCTCTCATAGCTACTGCTTGCTTCAGATTTTAGAGATGTTGGCTACTTTCTTCAGTGAAATAAGGCCGTCAGATGACAGTTCTCTCAGGACCCTTTACCTTACCAGGTGGGGAGGTCAGGGTCATCTAGTAACATAAATTTTTGTTGACAATAATAAAAATGAGCATCAGTATTGTATATTGTTTATATCTGGAATATCTCCATGCAGCATTCAATATGGGCTGAGGCACCATTTTCATTAAACACCTCCCTACACACACACACACACATACACCACACTGTTTAACCCTTATGATAACCCTCTGAGGCAGATAGTACGAATTTACTATGACTCATATGAGAAAATCAAATTTGTCATTTAAAACGCCATTTTTAATTTTTCCCTTTTGAATTTAGTTCCTTTTATTTTTCTTGGTTATTTATTTTATTCCAGAAGACCGTTTCCCAGCTAGTTAATGCACTTGCTAATTGTGTGAGTGTTACCATTCTGTTTTTAAATCAAATGATATATTTATTTTGTTATGATTGTGCTCCAGGAAATGTTCAGGAAGATTATTGTCTTTCATAAGAGGTGAAATACTGACGTGCGTAAGTAAATCATTTCAAAGCTTCACATTTTAAACTGATTTGCTATTTGAAACCATAAGAGATACCCAAACCCTCCCTCTTTTATTGTTTTGTCTAAATAAATATAAGATTTGTTATCCTGTTGAATATTGATTTATAGATGTTGTTATATTTAATTTGAATTGATTCAGTTGTTTTTATATTTAGTATTTCTAGGAAACAGAGGAAGAACCAATTTGAGTCTTCTCTCCTTACTCCTCCTCTGCCCTTAAGAAAGAAAAGAAAAGGGGGGGGGAAGCATCCTTTTGTACACATTTAATCCCAGCACTCAGCAGGCAGAAACAGGCACAGATCTCTCTGAGTCTGAAGCCAGCCTGGTCTGTATAGCAAGGGCAGTGGTATACAGTGAGGCCCAACTCCGAAAATACCTCTATAAGTTAAAAAAGTAAAAATTTAAAGGAAAACATAGTAGAATTTAAAAATAATCCCAAACTTCTTACTACCTAAATAATAAGTTTCACTAATTTTACAGAAGCACCCCCACAGCCCTCCATAAGACATTTAAATGTGGAGTCTGTCTTTAAGAAACTTTTCTCATTTTTTAACTTTATAGAGAATTATCACCCCATTGTTGAGTAAAAAGGGTTCAAACCAAGAAAATTTCCCTTTAAATATATTTTAGAATTGGTAATTGGCATTAAGGTCACATCATGTCCCTTACTGAACCCTTTGAATTCAACCCATTTAATACATACTCTCATGTCCTCCCATGTTTCCTTCCTCAGTTTTCTTACATAGGTAGGCTGGATTTTTTCTTTCTTACAAGGCCTACTGAAATGTGGACACACATGTACAGACACACACACACACACAGGAACTATTATACCTTTTTTGTCTTGTTTTTTTTCATGACAGAGTTTCTCTGTAACTTTGGAGCCTGTCCTGGAAATAGCTTTTGTAGAGCAGGCTGGCCTTGAACTTAGAGAGATCCACCTGTCTCTGCTGAGATTAAAGGTGTGCACCATCACTGCCCAGCTAACAGCTGCACTTTTATAGCATGTTTTATATTTTAATTTTTAACAAACTCCTCACACCTCAACTTCTGCCCTTAAGAGGCAGCTATAACGGATGTGGTAGCTGTGGTCACAATCCTTTTGTTCCTAATTTTTAGTTTGTCCCTTTTGAACTTCTAGAATACTGGTAGCAGTATAAAAATCACTTGTTAACAAAAAATAAGTCAACATGGTTCAAAGTGGGAACCCAAGAGCCCATTTTCACATCTGTGGCAGTGAGACAGGACCACAGTGCCTCGTCTTCCAGTTGCCTACTGGGGTTCCCATGGCCTGACTGCCCTCTAAGGCGACTAAACAGGCAGCTGTGGACCAAGACAGTGGAGAAAGAGCCGTGCTGCCCTAGCAAAGCAAGTTGGTTGTTTGAGGTAATTATTCTTCTCCCTCACTTAAAGGACAAAGAAAGATTTCAATTGCCACGCAGGATCACCGAAACTCGAGTGACAAATAGCTATTCAGAGTCAGTGCCTGTCCCCCTGAGTGAGATCTATGGGCTGTCACTGAAGGAGCAGGTATTTCTTTTAGCGTCAGTAAATGTCATCTAGAAGGAGCTGTCCCACAGGGCTCTTCTGTGAGGAAAGTGATAGTGTGACTTTCCTGAGCATGTATTTATTCTTTGTTTCCCTTCCTCTAAGATTTAAAGTCAGGATATGTTTAGGAATTACTTCAAGTCACTCCGTTGTTCTCTATTTTGAGTCCACTGGAGGAGGAGGTAGGAAATACAGACAGTAGTATTAAGTACCAGGTGGCTTGAGATCAAGAATTACAATTCACTCTTGCCATTTAAAAAAAAAATCTTTTACAGCCTGAATTGAAATATCATTTGTCCTCAAGGCCTTACTTACCATACTGCTTACTACAGAGACTTCTGAAATGAGCTTGCGTGTGTATCTCTAATGACTATCACTTAATTCTAAGATTAAATCAAAGCACGCAGCGTGAGAGACAGCCTTCCTCCTCCACATAGCCCCTGAATTCCAGGACTGCCCACACAGTTGCCTGAAGTCCCTGTTCCCACACCTGCCTGTGCTTTCTAGCAAGGGTGTCTGTCCTCTCCTTAACATGACTTTCTCCTTTCTTCTGCACCCCAGTTGGCCCTTTAACTGACTCTTTAAAACTTACCTAAAGGGGCACAGTGGTTCTGATGGCCTCTGGTCCTCCCACGGCTCTCTTTGAGAATAGGCTCATAGACAGGACCTTTCCTTATCAAAACCACAGTGGACTAAATTCTGTTTGTGTGCTTCCTTGCCTTTTTTTCCATGCAAGTCAGAACTCAGTCTTTTATTTTTGTTCCTAAGACCCGAGCATAGCACATTAATTACCCAAGCTTTTATTAAGTAAATGAATCACTGGATAAGTGGATGAATGAGTGACTTTTTTTTTGTTTTTGTTTTGATTTTGTGATATTTGTGGTGAGATTCTACTTCTTCCATTAACTGTGATAGCAGTTGATTGAAAACCTGGTCATTAAGCACTTACTTGGGAACACTGTGTCTTTAAGTGAGAGGAATGCAGTGAGATTCTTAGCAGAAGGAGTCTAGTCACATGGCTGAGCTTTTAATAGCTTCCTAAGAGTTCATTCATTAAGCAATTTTGATTCAAAAACCTAAGCCTCCCACTGGCTAGTTTCTTGGGATATGTTCATGTGAGAAGCCAACCTCCCTGGTCAGCAGAACACACATTTCATTTATTTTCTAAGGGGGGGGGATTCTGTGTGTGTGCATATATGTAAAGTACAATTTTCTATGTATTAAGAACATATAAGAACAATAAGGAGGTCTAAGATTTAGAAATAGATTGCTTGAAAGGAAAAATTGGCTGTGAGTGGATTAGAGAAGTCATGGGTAGAGAGTTCCAAACATGGGTGGCATGAGATTATTGGCTTTGATCTTGAGGGAGAGGGAGAGCCACCAGAGGGATTAAGCATAGGAATGACATGATCCATTTTAGGTTTTTGTTAAGGGACACTCTTGCAAGGTTGAGAATAGATTTAGGGAAAGGGGCAGGGTAAAAATGGGGTTCATTAAGAAGCCTTTTGGCAACGTAGGTGTGAGATAATGGTGGTTTGGGTAAATTTGATAGTAGGGAACACAGAAGTAGTAGTTAAATTCGAGATGTATTTTAAGGAGCCAGCATGTTTTGCTGGCAGGTTTAAGGTAGACAGGATCAAGAGAGAGAGAAATCAAGGGCAATTCTGTGGATCCGAACCTCAGCATCAGAACATACTGGGGCAGCCATCACCTGAGACTTGGAAATCCGTGAGTGGAGTGGGATTTCAGGGCTGTGGTTGTGGAAATAAGCACACATCATTGATACCCACATTTTGGATATTTTGTTTTTGTTTGTTTAAGGCAATCTTTAATAGACATCTAAGTGGGAGTGTGTTGACTGAGGTTTCTGGCCCGTCCGGTCCCACAGTTGGTCAGCCCCAAAGAAACACACAGAGGTCTACATTAATCATAAACTGATTGGCCTATTAGCTCGGGTTTCTTATTAACTCTTTCTTACATCTTACATTAGCCCGTTATTGTCTGTGTTAGCCACGTGGCTAGTACCTTTTTCAGTGAGGCAGTCACCTCTTGCTTCTTCTGTGTCTGGATGACGACTGCAGACTGAATCTTTCCTCTTCCCATAGTTCTCAATGCCACGCCTCTACTTCCTGTCTGGTTGCTGTTACCCTGCCTATACTTCCTGCCTGGCTACTGGCCAATCAGCATTTTATTAAAAATAATACAAGTGACAGGATAAAAGACCATTGTCCCACAACAGGAGTGGGGTCAAACAAGCAACTAGATGATGACAACCAAGTCTGGAGTTCAGGAAAAAGGGCAACTTTGCAAATACACAGGCATCAACTGTCTGCCGGTGCATTTAAAGTTGAAACCAGATGCGTCTGCTAAAGAGTTTGGCACTGGTAAAGAGAGTAATAACTAAGCCTTGGGGTACACTGTGACACTGAAAGGTCAGCTAGAGAGATGGAGAAGGAGCAATAAGGGAAGCAGAAAAACCAAGAGAGTGCTGCATGCACTCTGGAAGCCATGGGAGAAATGGGCACGGTTAGTGATTGTGTGTGTCCAGCGCAGGTAGGGTGCGAACTGGTCACTGAGCTCAGGGACTCGGTGACATGGGAGTTGCAGGTCACTTTCTAAATGCGAGTTATTTCAGTAGAGCACTGGGGGTGGGACCCTGATTGGAGAGGGGTGAAGAGGATCGAAGGAGCAAAACCAGAGTTGGAGCGGGGGAAAGTCAGATGGAGAGAAGACAGATGGAAGAAGTTCAGACAGGAAATTCAGACGGGAGAAAGACAGACGGCAGAAAGACAGGCGGAGGAAGGTCTGTCAGAAGGACTTGAATTCTTGAGGCCAGAGAGCAACTGGAACAAAAGGTCACCTCCCCCTTCCTTCCCAAATAAGTTATTATGAAGCACTTCACAGTAAATATTCTCTTGCATGTAAATGATTGTAATTTCAGAAAGAAATTCACAGAAAAAATTCAACTGACACTTTTCTCCCCTTGCCACTTTCATTTCGTAGTAGAAAAAAAATCTATAAATGAGTGTTTTTACTGCAATCCTGAGCTAACTGTTAGAACTAAAACCTTACAATTAGTTTTCTCATGTGCTGTCTGGCTCATTTTTCCCTTTGTTATTTATTTTTCTTTAGGACTTTTTCTTTATAAATTGAAACTTAGTTTCATGGCACAATTATTTCTGTAAGTTTGGCCCAGTTTCTTAGGCTAGAGACGTTTTCTTCTTTGGTGGGTGCTGCGAATTTTAAAGTAGTTCATGATCTTCTCAGGTTTTATTTAGAAGCAGAGGTTTTTTTGTTTTTTAATTCATTTTAAAATTATTGCTGAATAGTGAGATAAGAACAGAGTAGAAATTTCCTCACAATGGCTCAGAATGTATTCTAATCATAAAGCTTCACCAGAGCATTTTACAGGCTCTTCTGATCCTTCGTGGATGACTTAGGGACAGCCAGGCCATGTTCTTACTCCACAAGGAAGAATGCCTTGTAGAATTATTGATCCTTCAGACTCTATCAAGAGCCCGTTCTGCAGAGCATCCCCTGCCTCTTCTGATATAGGTAGTGTGGGTTCCCTCAGAGTCACTGAAATTCCTATTGCCTGAACCTAGTGTCTACCTTTGTGTGAATGTGGTGTGTGTGTGTGTGTGTGTGTATCTGTAAGTATGTATGTCTGCCTGTGAGTGTGTGTATACATGTGACACGTACATGTGTCCATGTACCATATGTGAGTATGTCTTTGTATATGGTGTTTCTATGTGTGAGTGTCTGTGTGTATAGTGTGTCTGTTCGATGTCTGTGTGTCCTGTGTGTGGTGCGTATGGTATGTTTCTTTGATGTATGTGTGTCTGTGTGGTATGGGAGTGTGGGTAAGTGTATATAAGTGTGTGAATGTGTGTGTGATATGTGTAACTGTGTGGTATGTATAACTGTGTGTATCTGTATGTAGTATGTGTGTGTGTGCATGAGTTTATGTGAATGTGTCTGAGTGTGAGGTGTCTGTGTGTGAGCATGAGTGGGGGGAGTATGTGAGTTGTGTAAGGTGTCTGTACGAGGATGAGTGAGTGTCTGTGTGTGAGATGTCTGGGTGAGCATGCATGACGGTTAAGAGCTCAGCCTCTGCAGACTGGTAAAACTGCATTTCCTTCCCTAGTCTCAGCTTTGTCATTGTAGGCAAACTAATCTTATAGGCCTGTTTCTCACCTACAAAATGGGAGTAGTTTCTATCTTACAATATTATAGGGATTAGCAAAGAGAAAAAAATGTAAAAGTATTGAATAAACTAGTAACAAACAAATGGAAATCTAAACTAGATAACTGTGTATGTACATATGATGTGAATGCCCTTATCTTTGTGGCACACTTCCCAAAGAAAGGGCCATTTATTCATTCTTTCCCTTCTGCTGACCCTCAGCTGTGGAGAAAGTGCAGTGCATGTTTGGTGGTGGTGGCAGATGCCTGTTGGGTGCCCATGGAGCTGCAGTGTATGTGTCCTGATAGGCTGTGCCCTCTGATGGCTGTGTTGACTTTAGGGAATCTTCCAACCAAACTCACAGTACATAGTCTATGGAATCAGTCTTTCCGATGGCCAAGAATTCTGCATAGATTTTCAAACACTTGTGAAATTAGCCCCTTGTCATACCTTTTCATGGGTTAGAAATTGTGTTTGTTTTTTTCTAGATCCATTTGCCTGCAAATTTCAAGATGTCATTATTTCTTACCACTGAGTAGTAAGTACTCCATTGTATAAATCTACCACATTTTCTTTAACCATTCTTTGGTTGAGGGGCATCTAGGTTGTTTCAAAGATCTGCCTATTACAAATAATGCTGCTATTAACATAGTTGGGCACGGGTCCTTGTGGTACAATTGAGCATCTTTTGGGTATATACCCAACAGCAGTATTGCTGGATCTTGAGGTAGATTGTTTCTAATTTTCTGAGAAATGGTCATACTGATTTCCAAAGTGGCTGTACGAATCTGCACTCCACCAGCAGTGGAGGAGTTCCCCTTACCCCACATCTTTTCCAGCATAAGCTGTCATCAGTGTTTTTGATCCTGGCCATTCTGACAGGTATAAGATGGAATCTTGAGTTATCTTGATTTGCATTTCTCTGATGGTTAAGGCTATTGAACATTTCCTTAAGTGTCTTTCAGCCCATTGAGATTCGTCTGTTGAGAGTTCTTTGTTTAGGTCTGTGCCCCATTTGTTTTATTGGATTTTTTGTTCTTTTGATGTCAAATTTTTTGAGTTCTTTTTTTATATTCTGGAGATCAGTCCTCTATCTGATGTGGGTGAGGTAACTCAGACCCAGAAAGACAAATATAATATGTATTCACTCATAAGTGGCTTTTAGACATTTAGCAATGAAAAAACAGCCTACAGGCCACAACCCCAGAGAAACTAGACAACAAAGAGGACCCTAAGAGAGACGTACATGGATCTACATAGAAAGGTGAAAAAGATGATCTCCTGAGTAAATTGGGAGCATGGGGATCATGGGAGAGGGTAGAAGGGGAGAGAGGAGTAAGGGTGGGGAGTGGAGAAAAATGTATAGCTCAATAAAAACAATAAAAAAGAAAATAAATTAAATTAAAAAGAAGTGAATCTGTGGGTTTGTGAGGTAGCCCAGCAGGTAAAGGAGCTTGCCGCCAATCCTGATTACCTGAGTTCAATCCCCAGCATCCACTCGTGGGATGGGAGAGTTTTAAGTTGTCCTCTGACTTTTATGCTGGCGTGATGGCACACATGCCTACAAATAAGTGGATGTAATAAAAAAGGGAAAAGAAATGGTGTGTGGTATTGTTTCCTTTTAACATAGTTCATCACCTTTTGAAAATTTCGGAGGGGCGCTTAAATCCCATTCACTTCTGAGCAGACTTTCATGTGCTTTGCGCTTGAACAGTGTGAACAGGGTAGAAGTAGAGATGTAAATAGGCTAAGGCCCGTTACATACCCTATGGATATAAGAGATATTCTTCCGTTTAAAAACTCAAAATGAAATGAATGACACATCCTTGCCTTACCACTGTTTTCCACGTGCATCGTTCCCGACTCTCTATGATTAAACACACATATGTGGTTTTCACACAGACATAGCCTGCTACTGTTACCCATCAGTGGGGGCGGGGCTTTATTTTGCTCTACCTAACAGAAATCATGAGCAAATAAGAGAAGCTCTTCCAGCAATGCAGGTCTACAGGTTCTTGTCTTTGGCTGCCACTAGGACGGTGGCTACTGCCGCTTTCACTGCTATTCCAGCTAAGCCTCCATTTCTGCCATCTCCTCTTTATGTTACCAGTTCAACCCTTTCTACTAATGTTAAAGATCACAAACGGAAGTCTGGGGAAGAGTCTTGGGAGAAGGCAATGGATCCAGTGTGGCAGCTCCAGGGGCAGCATTGGAGGATGTCTTCTGGTTGACTCAAAGAGTGAGCCAAACAGTCCCCAAGCCTGTGGCAAAGGTGTCAATTATGGCCCTCATGCAAATGAAGGATTGTGTTTACGCCAAGGATAGGTCTTCTGTTTGTTTGATGAGGTGGTTCTCAGTAGCCCAAATCAGGATAAAATGGCCACTCATGCTTGGTAAGACATGTAATGGGAAAGCATCTGATGTGACTATTTGAAACAACCATCTCTAAAAAATACATCATTGAACTCAAGTAGTGCATCAGTAGCAAGCAGCTGTGGTTGCAGTAGAACCTTCTCAAGATGTCCATGGAATAGTCAAAGCAGCAAATGGTGCGCCGCACAAAACAGCCAAGCACCCAGGAGAGGTGTAACAACTGTGAGCTATAGAATCAAATCATCCTGGCCCCCAATACCATGAAAGTGGAGCTTGTAATAAAGGTGCATCGTTAACTGTGAGAGTAGCTAATAGACAGGTGGTATCTGTCTCACTATTATATACTTGGCTCTGTTGATTGCTTTCCTCCCTTGTAATACACTGTTTGTTAACCTTGTTTGTCAACTCAATTGGATTGAGAAGCACCTAGAGAACTAAAGCACACCTCTGGGTGTGTCCTCTAGGGCATCTCTAAAGATGATTAAGGGAGCTAGAATTGCCTTAAATGTGGTGACACCCAGTGAGCCGGAAGCCCAGATGGAATAAAGGAAGGAAAGGAGAGAGCCCTCGGACATAGGCATTCTAGCTCTTCTTGACCATCATGGTGGGAACTGTTACGCTCCTATATGTTCTTCCAGACTTGATGGACTGAAACCTGACACCAAAAATACCTATTTGCCTCCCTTAAGATGTTTTGCCTTCAGTATTTTGTCACAGTGGCAAAAACCTAGTGCATATGTGTAGTAATAGGGGGAAAGGGGAGCGGGCCCTGTTTTTCGTCCAGCCCAGCTCCCGCACGGCTAGCTT
>LOEQ01001363.1:63502-75051 GCA_001685075.1 Bramus lutescens
TGTGTGTGTGTGTGTGTGTGTGTGTGTGTGTGTGTGTGTGTGTGTGACATAGATATCCCATTTAGGACTGAGCAGGCAACCATCATTTATTCTCCATGCTTTGACAAGTTATGAGTCTCTGCAGAGATTACTGCCCACTGTAAAAAGAAGCTTCTCTGACCAGGGTCAAGGGCAGCACTAATCTATGTGTATAAACATAAATATTGAGAAGACCATTTGACAGTTTGTTCCTTTAGCAGAACAACAGTAGAGATTCCCCTTGAGGCTTATGATCCTTTGGGCATGAACCTTTGACTGCAATTACAGTACAGGAATTCTCTCCTGTGGAGCAGACCCCAAAGCCAATCAGAACGTTCTTAGTTATCCCTGTAAGCCATGCCACTGCTGAATCACTGGGCACATCTTGTCTGGCAGGTCAGTTTGCAGTGTGCAGAGTCCACCAATGGATAAAACCATTGGAGACTTGATGACTTTTACACACTCGAAGGCTGAGGGACTCCATTTTTAATCTGTGTTAGTAAGCTTGAAGCTTGAACAGGTTTGTGTTGGTTACCATAATGAATGGTACGGTTGTAGGCACTAAGGCACTGTGACACTGTTGTGAAGAACAGTGACAGGGTGTGATGGCTATACACACCTAGCAGTGGCACAAGGTGCCTGAGGTCAGGGGACTGTGGCACCAGTGGCTTTTCTATTCAAGGAGACAAGAATTGGGCACAAACTAACATAGGAAAAGATGGGTTAAAAGAACTTCCAAGAAAAGTTCTCTCATGTAGTCAAGGCTAGCCTCAAATTCACAACCTGCCTCTTGTGCTCTTCAGAGCTCAGATTTCAGGTGAACTTGACCATCCTATCAAGAAGAGTAATTTTGAAAAACATCACAATGTAGAATTACCTGAAAGTTTGTGATTGGAGTGACTGGCAGAATTTTCCTGCTACTAGGAGAGGATGTTGTGTTGTTTGGGGGATTTATGACCAGATACGAGACTTAGAAACAAGCAGAAGACTAGGCATCTTTAGGGATAGTCAACACTTGAATAAGAGCCAAGTCTCTGCATTTTTTTTATGGATTTTGTTTTTTTCAAGACAGGGTCTCATTATATAGCCTGGAACTCACTCGGTAGACCAGACTAACCTTGAATTCACAGAGATCTACCTGACTCTACCTCCAATTTCTGGAATTAAGGACATGTGTCACCATACCTGGCCTCTATATTTTTCTATAAAGATTTATTATATGTATACATGTATATATACATATATACACAATAAATATTAATATATTATATATATGCATGTTTGATACCTGCAGAGAACAGAAAAGGGTGTTTAATCCCTTGGAACTGGTGTGATAGGCAGTTGCGACCCTCCCAATGTGAGTGCTAAGAACCAAACCCAATTTCCCTGCAAGAGCAGCAAGTGCTCTTAACCTTTTAGCCATTTCTCCAACCCCCAGGCCTCTGCGTTTTAAATGTGATGGAATTGCTTAGTCCTTATTCCTCCCAAAGCAACAGATGTCAGGATGGCTGAGTGATGCATCCCAGATCACCTAGCAGTTCTTTTCCAAGGACATGGCCACACTTTGCTGATTTTGTGGTCTCCCACAGTTGGAGTTGCTAGTGTCCCAGCCAGTGGGGCACATGCTGCTGCGGGAAGTGTTTGTTGTTGTCATTTGCCTTTCTGCCTCCATCACCTCACCTCTGGACCTTGTCCTTCCAGCCTACTTCTCCTTTCTAGGCCTCTCCACAGCCCCCTTCCTCCCTGGTAGAGTCAGTTCTGGGGGCTACAGGCTGCAGTGGGAACTGGGCAGGGAGGACTAAAGGTCCCCTGCTTTTGATCTCGTTGAGTCTAACCAAATCTCACCATGTCTGGTAGGAAACATCGGGGAGGCCTCGACATAAGCGCCCCTCTGCCTTTCATCCTCTATTCTATTTTTTAAGACCTTGGTTTTGTTTCATTGCAAAGCATCAGCCAGTTTTCCTGCCGGTAGAGCAGGCAGTGATGAGGTGGGAGAAAGTGATGCCAGGCCCTTACCACATTCACAAGGACAGATGGCTTTTATTGCTTCTGAAGCCTGAGTAAGGTAATGGCCCGACGACGCTTTGATCTAAATTGAAGCACTTGTTTCAGCCTAAGCGCATTTATGTAGTCTCTGTGAAGACATACATCTGCCTCGGGAAAACACTGGAGTGTGGATCCCAAATTGGAGGAAGACATATCTGTGTATACGTGTGTGTTCATGCATATGTAGCTTGGAATCTTATGAATATATTACCTATTCAAAAACTGAGTAAATCCTTTTCATCATTTGGATAGGAAAAAGAGCTGGGCTGTGTCTCATGCCCTGGCCACTCTTTCCCTTGATTCTAGGAAGCCAATCCCACTTCCCTCAAACCAGCAAACTTATTCCCTGTCCAGATAGGGACTGCACTCTTCAGCTTAGCTTAGACATCTATGTATATGCATTGAGCAGTAGTCGCCATGAATAGCAACTCCCCTAGTCTCTAGGAAGAGGGACCCTGTGGCATTTTGAGCAGAATTCATGTTTCATCATAATCCATAAACCGCCTCCCACTTCTCAACCAGAAATTGTGTTGCATGGAGAATATTTAAGGCCTGGAGACATTTCAGGTTCTCACAGCTTGAGCTGTAGTGCTCTTAGCTATGTGGAGATAGGGGCCAAGGACACTGTGTCTTACAAGGCACAGGACAGGCTTGTCACAACATGATCTAAATATTGCTAGTACCAAGACTGAAAGTCCTTGAACACTAACCAAACTCAGCCTTTGAAGAAGAGGGAGGATGTGAGTTCTTCTCTACCTATGCCTATCTGAAACCTTGGGCTCTTTTATTATTTTTTTTACATTGATCTGTGTCTTCATTTTCCTCATTCATAAAATACAATGGATATATTCCCTGGCTATACCCCAGTGCAGTAAGTATCAAATGATTTAATAGATGTGAACACAATTGGATGAAGTAGGATGCTAATGAGCAGGGTCCCAGTATTTGTTAATGAGAGAAAGATCTCTCTACCTGTGATTCTCCACATTCATCTGTAGGAACAGCAAGATGGTCAGGTGGCTGACACCTCTGGACTAGAGTCATAGAAACGACATCTTAGCATCCTGAGGTCAGCTGCCGTCGACCGGGACATGGGAGAGGGAATGGGGAGTGTTGGAACTGGATACTGTCCTTCCCCCAATGTAGTGGTTTATGACATAAGAAGCAAAGTTGAGCTTCTAATAGTTGGCTGCCACTGGGATTTTAAAATTGAGCCACACAGAGGTGGGGAGTGTAATTAAATAATCATGTCAGATTTATATGTACAATGATAAACCATTATCTCCTTCCCCACATAGTACATAACCGACTCCAGATATCTCAGCTTCTGGAATACATGTTTTAAAATATTCCTTTATTACTTTCTGCAAGATGTCACATATTATTGAGCAAATAAATCAGAAGCTTCAGAGAGAGCCCCCAGGGAAGCAAGCCAACTTGTCAGTGTCTTTCTCCAGATGGGTCATTGCAAGGTGGCCACTTTCTGCATCCACTGTGGAGGAGGCCTTGGGGTGGCCAACTGCTCAATCTCTACCTTTCATCCACTAAATGTCTACCTTTTGTTCCCCAATTCCTGTAAACATTACATTGGTATCCCTAAAACACTCCCTATAGGAAATGTCATTCTAAGCTCATAACCTGGTATAGGGCAACAGCCACTGCAATGCAGCTGTGTTTGATATTAGGATAGGACAGATTCTGGGGTGTTTCTGTTTGTGCAGCCAAACCCCAATGGAGCTGTTGTTCTTGCTCACAGTGAACAATGCTGCCTTGTTTTCTAATGTAAGGACTAACTATAAGGTGGTAAGAAATCACTTAGGAGAAATATTAAATAATAGAATTTTGGATTTTGCAAAAAAGGACACCAGTAACTTAAGTTTTCATATTATACATACTTAATAAATACTCATAGGCTACTCACCATAGTGTGTTTATTTGCAGTTTTGCTGTTATGTGGAGCGTTGTCTATTGAAATAATTTTTAGCGAGTTCCATTTAGTTTATGCTATCTAAAAATCCTATTTATTTGATGAATGAAAGTATATTATAGTCAAAAATAGTTTCAAATACCAAGCTAATGAGAGTACTAACATTAAGTGTTTACTGTATGACAGATTCATTTCTAAGTAATTAAGAACTATTAATTTTATCTTCCTAAGAATCCAGTGAGAGCATCAGAGCAAGACAGCTCAGTGGGTAAAGGACTTGCCACCAAGTCTGGGACATACATGGCAGAAAAGAACTGACTCCCGAAAGTTCCCTTTGGCTGCCACATATGCACTGTGGCATATGTGTACACACACTAACACACACTAAGTGTAATTTTAAAAGAACCCAGTGAGGTGTACCTGACTTTCTGTTTTCATGAGTTACGAATCCATGGACTCAGCCAGCCCTGAACTGAAAATATTTAGGGTGAAATATTTCATCTGTACTGAAAATGCACAGACATTTCCCCCTTGTCATTGTTCCTTAAATAGTACAGTGCTGTGACTGGCATAGCGTTTACATGGTATTGTATGTTTTCAGTAATGTGGAGAGGATTTAGAGTATATAGAAGAATGGCTTTGGGATATAGGTAATACTCAAATTTAACATCATTTTATATAAGAGACTTGACAGTATCTATAGATTTGCATTTCTATGGGGGTCAGAACCAGTTCTCCTCCATGAAAGGGAACAATTGTCCTGTTATTCCCATTTTATGGATGAGAAAAATTGGTATGGAGAGGTTAAAAACTTGTTTTCCAAGCACAGTAAGTGGCAGAATAGGCTGGGCATCCAACCCTAATTGTATCCAGAGTTTGCCACACTCCCTACACTAAAGTCTGCACACTGTCCAGAGGGTGGTGCTGCCCATGATGTTAGGACGGCCATTCTCAGCCATGTATGGTTGTGGATGTCTTTATAGCTTGCCTGGGAAGCTGAGGCGGGAAGAAAGCAAATTCAAATTTACCATGGTCCTTAGAGTGAGACCCTGTCTCAGGAGGAGGTAGGGGGGTATATGTGTAGAGTCTTTCTGAGTTATCCACTGTAATAACAAAATCAGGAACACAAATAAACCTGGCGATTTGGGATTGGGAAAAAGACATTAATACTATTGAGCAATTATGAAACAATATTTTCCCTGCTTCAATGGTCCAAAGCCAATTTTCCTAATCCAAAATCTTACCTTGATACAGAATCCAAGCTATGGGCTGGGAGATATCTTTTTCTAGACAACAATTTCCCAGTAATTTTGAAATGAGAAAGAAATATATTTTCAGGATATTGTACTGAGTCCTGAAGAGAAGAAGATAAAGTGACTGATGCCAAATGTTTTCTTGAGAGTGGAGCTCAGACAGTGAGGGGAGAAAATTAGGAAGAAGCTACCTTGGAAAACCTAGTCTGCTGACAGTAAGGTTGATTCTCAGGAGGCATGCTTCACTGTTAATCTGTTTATAGCTAACAAAGATCTGATAGAGAAAGCTTTGTGCAGGAGAATGACTGTTCCGACCATTCCCCTGGGGGAATCAAGTTCTCCCAAATGAACACCTACATTTTTTGGTGAGTATGACCCACCATCTGTTGGTCCTGTGTCAGGGACTCATACTAGAAAAGGGAAGTGAGCCTGCTTAGTCCTCTGTGGGTGAGTCATGGTCTTGGAGGCATTCAGTACATCATCAAGAAGGGAAGGAAAGGGCTGGGTACTGGGCCACACATCTTGAATTCCCATTCTCAGAGGCAGATGGATCTCTGTGAGTTTGCGGCCAGTCTAGTCTACATAGTGAGTTCTAAGACAACCAGAGCTATATAGTGAGGTCCTGTCTGTGAAAAAAAAAATTGGGGGAAGGAAGGAAGGAAGGAAGGGGAAGGGAAAGGAAGGGAAGGAAGAAGGAAAGAGGAAAAGGGAAGGAAAGAAGGCAAGAGGGAAGGTGATGGGAGGAAAAGAGAAAAGTATCTTTCTTTGGAGACCGGAAAATTCCTCATTTATCCCTTATTTTTTCTTGGCCCAACTCCAATATGTGAGTACTCTCAGCCACCCCCAGACACAATGTAGGTTCCATTCAAGGGAAATGCTGGAGCTTCTTCTGTAGGGCATTGTTGCCTTATTCCCTATGGGCAGGGTGCACTGATCCCCTCCCCATGACTCCTGCTCATCAAGGAAGCTCAGCTGCCTTCTTGTGGAGCAGAGAATTGAAATATAAATGGTCTGGGTAATCTCCTAATTCCCCTGAGGTGTGTTTTCATAGTGTGACCTTGTCATTTGTTGTGGGTGTGGTCTGGGCCTGGAATATGAAGTATGTTTGGTTAATCAGTTGACAAATATTTATTTAGCTTGGCTCAGTGCTGTGCCTTAAAGGTAAAACAGAGGCCAAGAAAGTCAGAGTCACCACCCTAAATAATGTCATTGTCTTGATAAGAGACAGGCCAGAAAAAAATTAAGGATAATAAAATAACAAGCTATTTTAATAATTACCAAGATCTGCTGAGAATGAAGGAGGGTCTGAGTGCTGCTGCCAAGGCAAAGCATTCAAGGAACTCCTCTGAGGAGTTGACATGGGGGGCTGTGGTCACAGACGTCAGAATTCTGATGAGCCGTCAGAATGAAGCAGCTGAGAGAGGAGAGGAGGAAAGAGCAGCAAGCGTTCTTGTCAGAGAGAATGGCCTTGTCAGAGAGAATGGCGTTTGCCAGGCTCTGGAGGCAGGAAGCAGCTGGGTGGCTTCCAGGAACCCAGGGGAAGTCAATGTGGTGGAGACCTGAGCAAGTCAGAGCAAATTGGCAAGCTAGGGAAGAACAGGAGTTCCCAGCTGGAGCCAGTTTTGTCTGCATGGGGGGTCAGCAGAGTTGTCACAACTAGGAAGAGGGTTGCCATTAGCATCTGATGAGTCCCTTCCGCACATTGGGCACAAATGTCAAGATTGAGAAATAGATCATGGACTAGACTAAAACAGTAGTCTGGAGTGGGGGGTAGATCTTGACTTGGGTGTGGGCTGCAAAAGTGATAGAAATAATTGATGATCCCATGATTCTAGCTCAAGTTCCTGGATTGTATCACTGGTCGAGATGGAGAAGGATGTCTAGGGACAGTGACATCCTCCAACTTGGACATGTTAGTTGGGTAATGCCAATGAGGTCTTGAAGAGAAGAACCAAGTAAGAGGTTGAAAATAGATTGGTAACCAACGGGACATGTATGGAGTTCAGCTTCAATTCATCAAATTGTAGACCTACAGGAATTGATACAACATGATAAAGAGAGGATTTGTAGCTGGCAGTGGTGGCATTTGCCTTTAATCCCAGCACTCAGAGGCAGGCAGATATCTCTGAGTTCGAGACCAGCCTGGTCTACAGAGCGAGTTCCAGGACAGCCAGGGCTACACAGAGAAATGTTGTCTCTAAAATGAAAGGGGGATGGGGCTTTGTGACAGAAATGTTCTTATTTTAATATTACCTCTGAAGAACCCTCTCTACAGAGGTATGGAGACTAAGCATCCTTAAATACTTCAAAATTTAAAACTTTAAGAAATATTTGTATTAATCTTTGAGAATTTCATGCATGCATACAGTACATTTAGATAACATTCACCACCAAGTTTACAACCTTTTCAGTGTCTGTTTAACACCACAAGTGGAAATTTCCACACATGACCTATGCAACCTGTTATAATCCAAACATAGGCATGGTAAATATATTGTATAAAATTACCTTAGGCAAATGAGTTTCATGTTTCAACTCAGTCTCATACCTATAGTATCTAATCATATATGTGCAAATATCTTATAATACAAAAAAAATCCAAAATCTGAAACATGTCTGGTTCTAGGCATTTAGAATAAAGGACAATCAATTTATATTTCTCAAATAAACAAATCTGACCAATGTATACCTTACAACAGTGGTTTGTAACCTTTCTAATGCTGTGACCCTTCAGTGCAGGTCCTCATGTTGTGGTGACTCCTAAACATAAAATTATATTTTTGTTACTTCATAGCTATAGTTTTACTACTATTATGAATCATAATAAAATATTTTATATGCAAGATCTCTGATATGTGACCCCAGTGAAGGGGTCTTTTGACCCCAAGGGGTTGCCACTCACAGATTGAGAACCACCATCCTACAATCTTCCCTTGGCCTTTTCCTGACTACTAAAAGTATCCATAGTCCATAGCATATGAGTCTTACATAGTCCATCCCAATAGCAGTGTCAAGATCTATCTCCTGCCAATTGTGCACAATCATAGGGAGCAAGGTCCTTGACCAACATCTTGACATTCAAAGAGTCCGACACACAGCCCTTGGTGTATAAGGTTTAAGAGATGTATCACTTTTTCTTCTTAATCCTAAAATTGTCATAGTCTTTCCATGGACATGCATTCTGAAGTCTTCAATTTTGGATCTTCAACTGGAGATGAGATGTGGTATATAGATGGTCAGACAGGGTGGAATTTATACTTTGCGTGATTGACTTGAGACAAGTATACTTTGAAAGAGTTCAGTTGAGATGTCCCAACAGGTAGGGGAGCTTGCTATACAAGCCTGAAGACCTGAGTTCTGTCCCCAGAGCCCACAGTGGAGGAAGAGCACCAGCTCCTGAAAGTGATCCTCTGACATCCACATATGTGCTGTTACACTCATGCGTACACAGGCTTGTATACATATACACATTCATGGACACAATAAGAGAAATATGTAGATGAATTCTAGGGGGCCAGGTGTAGATGGACGCTCTAAAGTAGTCCCACACTAGCTCAGAACTGAGTATAATAAAGGGTCTTTAGGGCTGGAGAGATGGCTCAGAGGTTAAGAGCATTGCCTGCTCCTCCAAAGGTCCTGAGTTCAATTCCCAGCAACCGCATGGTGGCTCACAACCGTCTGTAATGGGGTTTGGTGCCCTCTTCTGGCCTGCAGGCATATACACAGACAAAATATTGTATACATAATAAACAAATAAATAAATAAATGGTCTTTATTTAGGGGTAGACTCAAGATCATAGTCTTCTGCATGAACAGGGAATGGAAACCAAATTCAGCAGCCAAGAGAAAGAGTATGCAAGTGCGCTGCATGTTTCTAGTACCCAAGGCCAGGCCCAACCTGGTCCAGCATCTCTCAAAGGCCATTGGCTGAAGGAGTTCCCCCAGCAGTAATACATTAAAAAAAAAAAAGCTAAGTGTGGTTTCCCTGACTTTGTCTTAGTCAATGGCCATGGTGATGTGGGTCACTTCATGGGCATTTGAAAGTTGGTGTTGGTTATGTGTCATCTCTAAGTCCCTTCGACTGTGCTCCATGGACTAATAACCCTTGTAGGGGAACCTAGCAGTGAATTCCTAGCTACATCACTTAAGGTTCCATTCTTTCTAGATGTTGTCCCAAGCAAAGGCTGCCCCTTGATAGTCAATATTTGGGATTGGCTAGCAGCTTGATAGACATCCTCATCAAGTGAGAGATGCAAGATCAATGATTGCCTAGATTATCTGTTTGACAAGTGAGAAGAAACAATAAGAGTTTGGAAAGCAAATATAGGCTCACAAAAGCATGAGAAAGGGTAGAATACAGAGCTGGAGTTTGGATCATAGCCACGGCAATGATAACAGCAGGCAGAGCACCTGCCTTTGTACCCACTCTTCAGTGTGTAACCCCTTGCTACCCCCAGGTGCTCAATCTTGTCCAGGATGCTTAACAGGAGTATGGCAGTACTGCGGTATGGCTTGAGTGTTTCATCTAAGAAGAAGTAGATAATATTTGGTTCTACAAATCCTAAATTGCTATTGTTCTTAATGGTCTCCCCCTCTTGTACCCAGTGGATTTTAAATCCCAGGGGAGTAGGGCCCATTAGGTATGGATTAAGTGTGAATTGAGTACTTCAATAAGGCACAATATGACTGCCACACTCTTCATCCCAACTCCCTGCTCAAAGTTTGGAATACTGAATAGTCTATGGCCCTGTTTTTCATCTCCAGCAGTCTGTATTCTTGAGTATGAAGGGGACAGGTTATTTTTTAAAAGCATTAGAAAACTATCAAAAAGTCTTTCATGCATTACTGACATCTTTTAAAAAGCCACATCCAAAAAGGGGCAGTGTTTTTCGGCTTCTTTCAAATGTCCAGCTTTGCCTTGTATGCATTTTAAAGAAAACAGACAGGCCAGTTCCACCATCTCCCAGTAGCATATTCACATGGGATGAAACCTAAGATCGGACTTAGCTCCAGGTTTCAGATACAAAAAGAGGTTAGACTCAGTGAAATTGAACTAGAGAGCAAAATCAAAATGTGGAGTCTCCTGAGAATCAACCTCGTAAAAAAAAACTTTTTCCCAAGAAATATTCCACGTAATAAAAATGTCGAAAGTTTCCATTTCCTTTTGGAATTTAGGGCATGCCAACTCAGGCTACATTGATGTTTATCTCCATGCTTTTTATCCATTTATTTATTTCTAAACAAGTTTTTTTTAGCATATTGCTGTATTTTAAATGTAGGCTTTTGGATTGTGTGGGTCTTGAATAGTTTCTCATGCGTGCACAGATGTGTGGGAAGAAACAGCGAAGTGTGCTACAGCTCCTGACTCACCTGGCCAAGGACAGAGTCTCTTCCCAGACCTAGTGTCCACACAAAGCAGAGCAGCATGTGACATCCCTTGGCTCTCAGAGTTCTTGCCAGGGAAGCACACTGGCTAGTTTCCAGGGCTGGCTCTGGTCACATCTGGGCTATGCAGGCCCTCCCCTCTAGCCTGAGGCTCCACTTCTACCAAGGAAGATTTTAAGCCCAGGCTTTCCCCACAAACAAGAGCAATTGCAGGCATCCTCACCCTTCCTGCCCTCACCTAAGTTTAGCCTTGGCATTTGTGTGAGTTTTCGCAGAGAGATGTGAGTAAACTTCTATTCAACCTGGATGAGGCACCAACAATAGCCCAGAGAAGCAATTCTACCTAAGTCCAGTTTAGTGAACCAGTGAGTTTGGGGTGGTTAACTACACAAGGCAAGTGAGGGGTTACTTATGAGAATATGTGTGACTCAAAGACAACTGAATTATCAAAAAAAATTTAGCCTAGTGTGGACACTGTGCTGGATAGTTGTATGTCAGCTTGACACAGGCTAGAGTCATTTGAGAGATAGGAACCTCATTTGAGAAAATGCCTCTATAGCTTGTGGCTGTAGGCAAACCTGTAGAGCATTTTCATAATTGGTGACTGATGGGGAGGGCTCAGTCAAATGGGGACAGGGCCACTCCTGGGCTAGTGGTCCTAGGTTCTACAAGAAAGCAGGCTGAGTAAGCAATGGGGAGCAAGCCAGTAAGCAGCACTCCTCCATGGCCTCTGCATCAGTTCTTGCCTCCAGGTTCCTGCAGCGTTTGAGTTCCTGTCCTGACTCCTTTCAGTGATGAACAGTGATGTGGAAATGTAAGCCTGATGTAGGAGGGTCATCTGTGTATGTGTTACTTTCATTGGTTAATAAAGAAACTGCCTTGGCCCTTTTGATAGGCCAGCCCTTAGGTGGGTGGAGTAG